>WOAB01000256.1:0-98022 GCA_027886185.1 Rheum nobile | reverse complement strand
AAACTCATAACTTTCAGCTCAAAAAATGTGCCTTGTGTTGTAAATGGTTAAAATCGAAGGTGCTTTTAGTGTTGTTTTGTCGCCCAAACTCTTAGCTCAATGTTTCCCCCCAATATTTTGACAATATAAGATGATTCACGAAAACAAATTGACAAAATCTGAAGCTCATAACTTCACTCAAGTATGCCTGTGCCGTAAAATGGTACATCATAGGTGTTTTTCGTGTTGTTTGGTCGCCCAAAGTCTTAGCTATTTGTTTTCCCCCCAATATTTTGACAATACAAGATGATTCACGCAAAGAAATTGACAAAATTTGAAACTCATAACTTTCGCTCTAAGTTGTTCCTCGTGTCGTAAATGGTAATCCATAGGTATTTTTGGTGTTGTTTGTCTCCCCAACTGTTAGCTTTTTGTTTCCCTTATATATTTTGACAATATAAGATGATTCACGTAAACAAATTGACAAAATTTGAAACTCATAACTTTCGCTCAAAAATGTGCCTTGTGTTGTAAATGGTAAATCGAAGGTGCTTTTAGTGTTGTTTGTCGCCCAAACTATTAACTCAATGTTTCCCCCCAATATTTTGACAATATAATATGATTCACGAAAACAAATTGACAAAATTTGAAGCTCATAACTTTCACTCAAAGTATGCCCTGTGCCGTAAATGGTAAATCGTAGGTGTTTTTCGTGTTGTTTGTCGCCCAAAGTCTTAGATCTTTGTTTCCCAACAATATTTTGACAATATAAGATGATTCACGCAAAGAAATTGACAAAATTTGAAACTCATAACTTTCGCTCTAAGTTGTTCCTCGTGTCGTAAATGGTAATCCATAGGTGTTTTTGGTGTTGTTTGTCGCCCCAACCGTTAGCTTTTTGTTTCCCTTAAATATTTTGACAATATAAGATGATTCACGAAAACAAATTGACAAAATTTGAAACTCATAACTTTCGCCCAAAAATGTTCCTTGTGTGGTAAATGGTAAATCGAAGGTGCTTTTAGTGTTGTTTGTCGCCCAAACTCTTAACTCATTGTTTCCCCCCAATATTTTGACAATATAAGATGATTCACGAAAACAAATTGACAAAACTTTAAACTCATAACTTTCGCTCAAAAATGTGCCTTGTGTTGTAAATGGTAAATCGAAGGTGCTTTTAGTGTTGTTTGTCGCCCAAACTCTTAGCTCAATGTTTCCCCCCAATATTTTGACAATATAAGATGATTCACGAAAACAAATTGACAAAATCTGAAGCTCATAACTTTCACTCAAAGTATGCCTTGTGCCGTAAATGGTAAATCGGAGGTGTTTTTCATGTTGTTTGTCGCCCAAAGTCTTACCTCTTTGTTTCCCCCCAATATTTTGACAATATAAGATGATTCATGCAAAGAAATTGACAAAATTTGAAACTCATAACTTTCGCTCTAAGTTGTTCCTCTTGTCGTAAATGGTAATCCATAGGTGTTTTTGGTGTTGTTTGTCGCGCCAACCGTTAGATTTTTGTTTCCCTTAAATATTTTGACAATATAAGATGATTCACGAAAACAAATTGACAAAATTTGAAACTCATAACTTTCGCCCAAAAATGTTCCTTGTGTGGTAAATGGTAAATCGAAGGTGCTTTTAGTGTTGTTTGTCGCCCAAACTCTTAGCTCATTGTTTTCCCCCAATATTTTGACAATATAAGATGATTCACGAAAACAAATTGACAAAACTTTAAACTCATAACTTTCGCTCAAAAATGTGCCTTGTGTTGTAAATGGTAAATCGAAGGTGCTTTTAGTGTTGTTTGTCGCCCAAACTCTTAGCTCAATGTTTCCCCCCAATATTTTGACAATATAAGATGATTCACGAAAACAAATTAACAAAATCTGAAGCTCATAACTTTCACTCAAAGTATGCCCTGTGCCGTAAAAGGTAAATCGTAGGTGTTTTTTGTGTTGTTTGTCGCCCAAAGTCTTAGCTATTTGTTTTCCCCCCAATATTTTGACAATACAAGATGATTCACGCAAAGAAATTGACAAAATTTGAAACTCATAACTTTCGCTCTAAGTTGTTCCTCGTGTCGTAAATGGTAATCCATAGGTGTTTTTGGTGTTGTTTGTCGCCCCAACTGTTAGCTTTTTGTTTCCCTTAAATATTTTGACAATATAAGATGATTCACGTAAACAAATTGACAAAATTTGAAACTCAAAACTTTCGCTCAAAAATGTGCCTTGTGTTGTAAATGGTAAATCGAAGGTGCTTTTAGTGTTGTTTGTGGCCCAAACTATTAGCTCAATGTTTCCCCCCAATATTTTGACAATATAATATGATTCACGAAAACAAATTGACAAAATCTGAAGCTCATAACTTTCACTCAAAGTATGCCCTGTGCCGTAAAAGGTAAATCGTAGGTGTTTTTTGTGTTGTTTGTCGCCCAAAGTCTTAGCTATTTGTTTTCCCCCCAATATTTTGACAATACAAGATGATTCACGCAAAGAAATTGACGAAATTTTAAACTCATAACTTTCGTTCAAAGTTGTGCCTCGTGTCGTAAATGGTAAATCATGAGTGTTTTTAGTGTTGTTTATCGCCCAACTTCTAAGCTCTTTGTTTGCTCACAATATTTTGACAATATAAGATGATTCATACAATGAAATTGACAAAATTTGAAACTCTTAAATTTCTCCCTAAGGTTTGCCTTGTGTCGTAAATGGTAATCCATAGGTGTTTTTTGTGTTGTTTGTGGCCCCAACTGTTAGCTCTTTGTTTCCCTTAAATATTTTGACAATATAAGATGATTCACGGAAACAAATTGACAAAGTTAGAAACTCACAACTTTCCCTCAAAGTTGTGCTTTGTGTCGTAAATGGTAAATGGTAGGTGTTTGTAATGTTGTTTGTCTCCCAAACTCTAAGTTCTTTGTTTCCCCAAATATTTTGACAATATAAGATGATTCACGCAAAGAAATTGACGAAATTTTAAACTCATAACTTTCGTTCAAAGTTGTGCCTCGTGCCGTAAATGGTAAATCGTAGGTGTTTTCATGTTGGTTGTCGCCAAAGTCTTACCTCTTTGTTTCCCCCCAATATTTTGACAATATAAGATGATTCATGCAAAGAAATTGACAAAATTTGAAACTCATAACTTTCGCTCTAAGTTGTTCCTCTTGTCGTAAATGGTAATCCATAGGTGTTTTTGGTGTTGTTTGTCGCGCCAACCGTTAGATTTTGTTTCCCTTAAATATTTTGACAATATTAAGATGATTCACGAAGCAAATTGACAAAATTTGAAACTCATAACTTTCGCCCAAAAATGTACCTTGTGTGGTAAATGGTAAATCGAAGGTGCTTTTAGTGTTGTTTGTCGCCCAAACTCTTAGCTCATTGTTTTCCCCCAATATTTTGACAATATAAGATGATTCACGAAAACAAATTGACAAAACTTTAAACTCATAACTTTCGCTCAAAAATGTGCCTTGTGTTGTAAATGGTAAAATCGAAGGTGCTTTTAGTGTTGTTTGTCGCCCAAACTCTTAGCTCAATGTTTCCCCCCAATATTTTGACAATATAAGATGATTCACGAAAACAAATTGACAAAATCTGAAGCTCATAACTTTCACTCAAAGTATGCCTTGTGCCGTAAATGGTAAATCGGAGTTGTTTTTCGTGTTGTTTGTCGCCCAAAGTGTTAGCTCTTTGTTTCCCCCCAATATTTTGACAATATAAGATGATTCACGCAAAGAAATTGACAAAATTTGAAACTCATAACTTTCGCTCTAAGTTGTTCCTCGTGTCGTAAATGGAAATCCATAGGTGTTTTTGGTGTGGTTTGTCGCCCCAACTGTTAGCTTTTTGTTTCCCTTAAATATTTTGACAATATAAGATGATTCACGTAAACAAATTGACAAAATTTGAAACTCATAACTTTCGCTCAAAAATGTGCCTTGTGTTGTAAATGGTAAATCGAAGGTGCTTTTAGTGTTGTTTGTCGCCCAAACTATTAGCTCAATGTTTCCACCCAATATTTTGACAATATAATATGATTCACGAAAACAAATTGACAAAATTTGAAGCTCATAACTTTCACTCAAAGTATGCCCTGTGCCGTAAATGGTAAATCGTAGGTGTTTTTCGTGTTGTTTGTCGCCCAAAGTCTTAGATCTTTGTTTCCCAACAATATTTTGACAATATAAGATGATTCACGCAAAGAAATTGACAAAATTTGAAACTCATAACTTTCGCTCTAAGTTGTTCCTCGTGTCGTAAATGGTAATCCATAGGTGTTTTTGGTGTTGTTTGTCGCCCCAACCGTTAGCTTTTTGTTTCCCTTAAATATTTTGACAATATAAGATGATTCACGAAAACAAATTGACAAAATTTGAAACTCATAACTTTCGCCCAAAAATGTTCCTTGTGTGGTAAATGGTAAATCGAAGGTGCTTTTAGTGTTGTTTGTCGCCCAAACTCTTAGCTCATTGTTTCCCCCCAATATTTTGACAATATAAGATGATTCACGAAAACAAATTGACAAAACTTTAAACTCATAACTTTCGCTCAAAAATGTGCCTTGTGTTGTAAATGGTAAATCGAAGGTGCTTTTAGTGTTGTTTGTCGCCCAAACTCTTAGCTCAATGTTTCCCCCCAATATTTTGACAATATAAGATGATTCACGAAAACAAATTGACAAAATCTGAAGCTCATAACTTTCACTCAAAGTATGCCTTGTGCCGTAAATGGTAAATCGGAGGTGTTTTTCATGTTGTTTGTCGCCCAAAGTCTTACCTCTTTGTTTCCCCCCAATATTTTGACAATATAAGATGATTCATGCAAAGAAATTGACAAAATTTGAAACTCATAACTTTCGCTCTAAGTTGTTCCTCTTGTCGTAAATGGTAATCCATAGGTGTTTTTGGTTTTGTTTGTCGCGCCAACCGTTAGATTTTTGTTTCCCTTAAATATTTTGACAATATAAGATGATTCACGAAAGCAAATTGACAAAATTTGAAACTCATAACTTTCCGCCCAACAAATTTTCCTTGTGTGTAAATGGTAATCGAAGTGCTTTTAGTGTTGTTTGTCGCCCAACTCTTAGCTCTTGTTTTCCCCCAATATTTTGACAATATAAGATGATTCACGGAAACAAATTGACAAAACTTATAAACTCATAACTTTCGCTCAAAAATGTGCCTTGTGTTGTAAATGTAAATACGAAGGTGCTTTTAGTGTTGTTTGTCGCCCAAACTCTTAGCTCAATGTTTCCCCCCAATATTTTGACAATAATAAGATGATGTCACGAAAACAAATTGAACAAAATCTGAAAGGCTCATAACTTTCACTCAAAGTAGGCCTTGTGCGTAAATGGTAAATCGGAGGATTGTTTTTCCGTGTTGTTTGTCCGCCCAAAGTCGTTAGCTCTTTGTTTCCTCCCCTAATATTTTGACAATATTAAGATGATTCACCGCAAAGAAATTGACAAAATTGAAACTCAATACTTTCCGCTCTAAGTTGTTACTCGTGTCGTAAATGGTAATCCGAAGGTGCTTTTAGGTGTTGTTTGTCCGCCCATACCGTTAGCTGCTATTGTTTCCCTTAATATTTGTGAACAAATATAAAGATGATTCACGAAACAAATTGACAAAATTGAAAAACCTCATGAACCTTTCGACTCAAAATGTGCCTTGTGTTGTAAATTGTAAATCGAAGGGTGCTTTTAGGGTTGTTTGTCGCCCAAGGGACTCTGAGCTCAGGTTTCCCCCAATATTGTTTGACAATATAAGAATGATTCAGAAAACAAATTGACAAAATTGACAGCTCATAACTTTCACGATCAAAGTATGCCCTTGTGCCGTAAATGGTAAATCGGAGGTGTTTTTCAGTGGTGTTTGTCGCCCAACAGTCTTAGATTGGGTTTCCCAACATATTTTGACAATATAAGATGGATTCACGCAAAGAAATTGACAAAATTTGAAACTCATAACTTTCGCTCTAAGTTGTTCCTCGTGTCGTAATGGTAATCCATAGTGTTTTTGGTGTTGTTTGTCGCCCCAACCGTTAGATTTTTGTTTCCCTTAAATATTTTGACAATATAAGATGATTCACGAAAACAAATTGACAAAATTTGAAACTCATAACTTTCGCCCAAAAATGTTCCTTGTGTTGTAAATGGTAAATCGAAGGTGCTTTTAGTGTTGTTTGTCGCCCAAACTCTTAGCTCATTGTTTCCCCCCAATATTTTGACAATATAAGATGATTCACGAAAACAAATTGACAAAACTTTAAACTCATAACTTTCGCTCAAAAATGTGCCTTGTGTTGTAAATGGTAAATCGAAGGTGCTTTTAGTGTTGTTTGTCGCCCAAACTCTTAGCTCAATGTTTCCCCCCAATATTTTGACAATATAAGATGATTCACGAAAACAAATTGACAAAATCTGAAGCTCATAACTTTCACTCATAGTATGCCTTGTGCCGTAAATGGTAAATCGGAGGTGTTTTTCGTGTTGTTTGTCGCCCAAAGTCTTAGCTCTTTGTTTCCCCCCAATATTTTGACAATATAAGATAATTCACGCAAAGAAATTGACAAAATTTGAAACTCATAACTTTCGCTCTAAGTTGTTCCTCGTGTCGTAGATGGTAATCCATAGGTGTTTTTGGTGTTGTTTGTCGCCCCAACTGTTAGCTTTTTGTTTCCCTTATATATTTTGACAATATAAGATGATTCACGTAAACAAATTGACAAAATTTGAAACTCATAACTTTCGCTCAAAAATGTGCCTTGTGTTGTAAATGGTAAATCGAAGGTGCTTTTAGTGTTGTTTGTCGCCCAAACTATTAACTCAATGTTTCCCCCCAATATTTTGACAATATAATATGATTCACGAAAACAAATTGACAAAATTTGAAGCTCATAACTTTCACTCAAAGTATGCCCTGTGCCATAAATGGTAAATCGTAGGTGTTTTTCGTGTTGTTTGTCGCCCAAAGTCTTAGATCTTTGTTTCCCAACAATATTTTGACAATATAAGATGATTCACGCAAAGAAATTGACAAAATTTGAAACTCATAACTTTCAATCTAAGTTGTTCCTCGTGTCGTAAATGGTAATCCATAGGTGTTTTTGGTGTTGTTTGTCGCCCCAACCGTTAGCTTTTTGTTTCCCTTAAATATTTTGACAATATAAGATGATTCACGAAAACAAATTGACAAAATTTGAAACTCATAACTTTCGCCCAAAAATGTTCCTTGTGTGGTAAATGGTAAATCGAAGGTGCTTTTAGTGTTGTTTGTCGCCCAAACTCTTAACTCATTGTTTCCCCCCAATATTTTGACAATATAAGATGATTCACGAAAACAAATTGACAAAACTTTAAACTCATAACTTTCGCTCAAAAATGTGCCTTGTGTTGTAAATGGTAAATCGAAGGTGCTTTTAGTGTTGTTTGTCGCCCAAACTCTTAGCTCAATGTTTCCCCCCAATATTTTGACAATATAAGATGATTCACGAAAACAAATTGACAAAATCTGAAGCTCATAACTTTCACTCAAAGTATGCCTTGTGCCGTAAATGGTAAATCGGAGGTGTTTTTCATGTTGTTTGTCGCCCAAAGTCTTACCTCTTTGTTTCCCCCCAATATTTTGACAATATAAGATGATTAATGCAAAGAAATTGACAAAATTTGAAACTCATAACTTTCGCTCTAAGTTGTTCCTCTTGTCGTAAATGGTAATCCATAGGTGTTTTTGGTGTTGTTTGTCGCGCCAACCGTTAGATTTTTGTTTCCCTTAAATATTTTGACAATATAAGATGATTCACGAAAACAAATTGACAAAATTTGAAACTCATAACTTTCGCCCAAAAATGTTCCTTGTGTGGTAAATGGTAAATCGAAGGTGCTTTTAGTGTTGTTTGTCGCCCAAACTCTTAGCTCATTGTTTTCCCCCAATATTTTGACAATATAAGATGATTCACGAAAACAAATTGACAAAACTTTAAACTCATAACTTTCGCTCAAAAATGTGCCTTGTGTTGTAAATGGTAAATCGAAGGTGCTTTTAGTGTTGTTTGTCGCCCAAACTCTTAGCTCAATGTTTCCCCCCAATATTTTGACAATATAAGATGATTCACGAAAACAAATTGACAAAATCTGAAGCTCATAACTTTCACTCAAAGTATGCCCTGTGCCGTAAAGGTAAATCGTAGGTGTTTTTTGTGTTGTTTGTCGCCCAAAGTCTTAGCTATTTGTTTTCCCCCCAATATTTTGACAATACAAGATGATTCACGCAAAGAAATTGACAAAATTTGAAACTCATAACTTTCGCTCTAAGTTGTTCCTCGTGTCGTAAATGGTAATCCATAGGTGTTTTTGGTGTTGTTTGTCGCCCCAACTGTTAGCTTTTTGTTTCCCTTAAATATTTTGACAATATAAGATGATTCACGTAAACAAATTGACAAAATTTGAAACTCATAACTTTCGCTCAAAAATGTGCCTTGTGTTGTAAATGGTAAATCGAAGGTGCTTTTAGTGTTGTTTGTGGCCCAAACTATTAGCTCAATGTTTCCCCCCAATATTTTGACAATATAATATGATTCACGAAAACAAATTGACAAAATTTGAAGCTCATAACTTTCACTCAAAGTATGCCCTGTGCCGTAAATGGTAAATCGTAGGTGTTTTTCGTGTTGTTTGTCGCCCAAAGTCTTAGATCTTTGTTTCCCAACAATATTTTGACAATATAAGATGATTCACGCAAAGAAATTGACAAAATTTGAAACTCATAACTTTCGCTCTAAGTTGTTCCTCGTGTCGTAAATGGTAATCCATAGGTGTTTTTGGTGTTGTTTGTCGCCCCAACCGTTAGCTTTTTGTTTCCCTTAAATATTTTGACAATATAAGATGATTCACGAAAACAAATTGACAAAATTTGAAACTCATAACTTTCGCCCAAAAATGTTCCTTGTGTGGTAAATGGTAAATCGAAGGTGCTTTTAGTGTTGTTTGTCGCCCAAACTCTTAGCTCATTGTTTCCCCCCAATATTTTGACAATATAAGATGATTCACGAAAACAAATTGACAAAACTTTAAACTCATAACTTTCGCTCAAAAATGTGCCTTGTGTTGTAAATGGTAAATCGAAGGTGCTTTTAGTGTTGTTTGTCGCCCAAACTCTTAGCTCAATGTTTCCCCCCAATATTTTGACAATATAAGATGATTCACGAAAACAAATTGACAAAATCTGAAGCTCATAACTTTCACTCAAAGTATGCCTTGTGCCGTAAATGGTAAATCGGAGGTGTTTTTCATGTTGTTTGTCGCCCAAAGTCTTACCTCTTTGTTTCCCCCCAATATTTTGACAATATAAGATGATTCATGCAAAGAAATTGACAAAATTTGAAACTCATAACTTTCGCTCTAAGTTGTTCCTCTTGTCATAAATGGTAATCCATAGGTGTTTTTGGTGTTGTTTGTCGCGCCAACCGTTAGATTTTTGTTTCCCTTAAATATTTTGACAATATAAGATGATTCACGAAAACAAATTGACAAAATTTGAAACTCATAACTTTCGCCCAAAAATGTACCTTGTGTGGTAAATGGTAAATCGAAGGTGCTTTTAGTGTTGTTTGTCGCCCAAACTATTAGCTCATTGTTTTCCCCCAATATTTTGACAATATAAGATGATTCACGAAAACAAATTGACAAAACTTTAAACTCATAACTTTCGCTCAAAAATGTGCCTTGTGTTGTAAATGGTAAATCGAAGGTGCTTTTAGTGTTGTTTGTCGCCCAAACTCTTAGCTCAATGTTTCCCCCCAATATTTTGACAATATAAGATGATTCACTAAAACAAATTGACAAAATCTGAAGCTCATAACTTTCACTCAAAGTATGCCTTGTGCCGTAAATGGTAAATCGGATGTGTTTTTCATGTTGTTTGTCGCCCAAAGTCTTACCTCTTTGTTTCCCCCCAATATTTTGACAATATAAGATGATTCATGCAAAGAAATTGACAAAATTTGAAACTCATAACTTTCGCTCTAAATTGTTCCTCTTGTCGTAAATGGTAATCCATAGGTGTTTTTGGTGTTGTTTGTCGCGCCAACCGTTAGATTTTTGTTTCCCTTAAATATTTTGACAATATAAGATGATTCACGAAAACAAATTGACAAAATTTGAAACTCATAACTTTCGCCCAAAAATGTTCCTTGTGTGGTAAATGGTAAATCGAAGGTGCTTTTAGTGTTGTTTGTCGCCCAAACTCTTAACTCATTGTTTCCCCCCAATATTTTGACAATATAAGATGATTCACGAAAACAAATTGACAAAACTTTAAACTCATAACTTTCGCTCAAAAATGTGCCTTGTGTTGTAAATGGTAAATCGAAGGTGCTTTTAGTGTTGTTTGTCGCCCAAACTCTTAGCTCAATGTTTCCCCCCAATATTTTGACAATATAAGATGATTCACGAAAACAAATTGACAAAATCTGAAGCTCATAACTTTCACTCAAAGTATGCCCTGTGCCGTAAAAGGTAAATCGTAGGTGTTTTTCGTGTTGTTTGTCGCCCAAAGTCTTAGCTATTTGTTTTCCCCCCAATATTTTGACAATACAAGATGATTCACGCAAAGAAATTGACAAAATTTGAAACTCATAACTTTCGCTCTAAGTTGTTCCTCGTGTCGTAAATGGTAATCCATAGGTGTTTTTGGTGTTGTTTGTCGCCCCAACTGTTAGCTTTTTGTTTCCCTTAAATATTTTGACAATATAAGATGATTCACGTAAACAAATTGACAAAATTTGAAACTCATAACTTTCGCTCAAAAATGTGCCTTGTGTTGTAAATGGTAAATCGAAGGTGCTTTTAGTGTTGTTTGTGGCCCAAACTATTAGCTCAATGTTTCCCCCCAATATTTTGACAATATAATATGATTCACGAAAACAAATTGACAAAATTTGAAGCTCATAACTTTCACTCAAAGTATGCCCTGTGCCGTAAATGGTAAATCGTAGGTGTTTTTCGTGTTGTTTGTCGCCCAAAGTCTTAGATCTTTGTTTCCCAACAATATTTTGACAATATAAGATGATTCACGCAAAGAAATTGACAAAATTTGAAACTCATAACTTTCGCTCTAAGTTGTTCCTCGTGTCGTAAATGGTAATCCATAGGTGTTTTTGGTGTTGTTTGTCGCCCCAACCGTTAGCTTTTTGTTTCCCTTAAATATTTTGACAATATAAGATGATTCACGAAAACAAATTGACAAAATTTGAAACTCATAACTTTCGCCCAAAAATGTTCCTTGTGTGGTAAATGGTAAATCGAAGGTGCTTTTAGTGTTGTTTGTCGCCCAAACTCTTAGCTCATTGTTTCCCCCCAATATTTTGACAATATAAGATGATTCACGAAAACAAATTGACAAAACTTTAAACTCATAACTTTCGCTCAAAAATGTGCCTTGTGTTGTAAATGGTAAATCGAAGGTGCTTTTAGTGTTGTTTGTCGCCCAAACTCTTAGCTCAATGTTTCCCCCCAATATTTTGACAATATAAGATGATTCACGAAAACAAATTGACAAAATCTGAAGCTCATAACTTTCACTCAAAGTATGCCTTGTGCCGTAAATGGTAAATCGGAGGTGTTTTTCATGTTGTTTGTCGCCCAAAGTCTTACCTCTTTGTTTCCCCCCAATATTTTGACAATATAAGATGATTCATGCAAAGAAATTGACAAAATTTGAAACTCATAACTTTCGCTCTAAGTTGTTCCTCTTGTCGTAAATGGTAATCCATAGGTGTTTTTGGTGTTGTTTGTCGCGCCAACCGTTAGATTTTTGTTTCCCTTAAATATTTTGACAATATAAGATGATTCACGAAAACAAATTGACAAAATTTGAAACTCATAACTTTCGCCCAAAAATGTACCTTGTGTGGTAAATGGTAAATCGAAGGTGCTTTTAGTGTTGTTTGTCGCCCAAACTCTTAGCTCATTGTTTTCCCCCAATATTTTGACAATATAAGATGATTCACGAAAACAAATTGACAAAACTTTAAACTCATAACTTTCGCTCAAAAATGTGCCTTGTGTTGTAAATGGTAAATCGAAGGTGCTTTTAGTGTTGTTTGTCGCCCAAACTCTTAGCTCAATGTTTCCCCCCAATATTTTGACAATATAAGATGATTCACTAAAACAAATTGACAAAATCTGAAATTCATAACTTTCACTCAAAGTATGCCTTGTGCCGTAAATGGTAAATCGGATGTGTTTTTCATGTTGTTTGTCGCCCAAAGTCTTACCTCTTTGTTTCCCCCCAATATTTTGACAATATAAGATGATTCATGCAAAGAAATTGACAAAATTTGAAACTCATAACTTTCGCTCTAAATTGTTCCTCTTGTCGTAAATGGTAATCCATAGGTGTTTTTGGTGTTGTTTGTCGCGCCAACCGTTAGATTTTTGTTTCCCTTAAATATTTTGACAATATAAGATGATTCACGAAAACAAATTGACAAAATTTGAAACTCATAACTTTCGCCCAAAAATGTTCCTTGTGTGGTAAATGGTAAATCGAAGGTGCTTTTAGTGTTGTTTGTCGCCCAAACTCTTAGCTCATTGTTTTCCCCCAATATTTTGACAATATAAGATGATTCACGAAAACAAATTGACAAAACTTTAAACTCATAACTTTCGCTCAAAAATGTGCCTTGTGTTGTAAATGTTAAAATCGAAGGTGCTTTTAGTGTTGTTTGTCGCCCAAACTCTTAGCTCAATGTTTCCCCCCAATATTTTGACAATATAAGATGATTCACGAAAACAAATTGACAAAATCTGAAGCTCATAACTTTCACTCAAAGTATGCCCTGTGCCGTAAAAGGTAAATCGTAGGTGTTTTTCGTGTTGTTTGTCGCCCAAAGTCTTAGCTATTTGTTTTCCCCCCAATATTTTGACAATACAAGATGATTCACGCAAAGAAATTGACAAAATTTGAAACTCATAACTTTCGCTCTAAGTTGTTCCTCGTGTCGTAAATGGTAATCCATAGGTGTTTTTGGTGTTGTTTGTCGCCCCAACTGTTAGCTTTTTGTTTCCCTTATATATTTTGACAATATAAGATGATTCACGTAAACAAATTGACAAAATTTGAAACTCATAACTTTCGCTCAAAAATGTGCCTTGTGTTGTAAATGGTAAATCGAAGGTGCTTTTAGTGTTGTTTGTCGCCCAAACTATTAACTCAATGTTTCCCCCCAATATTTTGACAATATAATATGATTCACGAAAACAAATTGACAAAATTTGAAGCTCATAACTTTCACTCAAAGTATGCCCTGTGCCGTAAATGGTAAATCGTAGGTGTTTTTCGTGTTGTTTGTCGCCCAAAGTCTTAGATCTTTGTTTCCCAACAATATTTTGACAATATAAGATGATTCACGCAAAGAAATTGACAAAATTTGAAACTCATAACTTTCGCTCTAAGTTGTTCCTCGTGTCGTAAATGGTAATCCATAGGTGTTTTTGGTGTTGTTTGTCGCCCCAACCGTTAGCTTTTTGTTTCCCTTAAATATTTTGACAATATAAGATGATTCACGAAAACAAATTGACAAAATTTGAAACTCATAACTTTCACCCAAAAATGTTCCTTGTGTGGTAAATGGTAAATCGAAGGTGCTTTTAGTGTTGTTTGTCGCCCAAACTCTTAACTCATTGTTTCCCCCCAATATTTTGACAATATAAGATGATTCACGAAAACAAATTGACAAAACTTTAAACTCATAACTTTCGCTCAAAAATGTGCCTTGTGTTGTAAATGGTAAATCGAAGGTGCTTTTAGTGTTGTTTGTCGCCCAAACTCTTAGCTCAATGTTTCCCCCCAATATTTTGACAATATAAGATGATTCACGAAAACAAATTGACAAAATCTGAAGCTCATAACTTTCACTCAAAGTATGCCTTGTGCCGTAAATGGTAAATCGGAGGTGTTTTTCATGTTGTTTGTCGCCCAAAGTCTTACCTCTTTGTTTCCCCCCAATATTTTGACAATATAAGATGATTCATGCAAAGAAATTGACAAAATTTGAAACTCATAACTTTCGCTCTAAGTTGTTCCTCTTGTCGTAAATGGTAATCCATAGGTGTTTTTGGTGTTGTTTGTCGCGCCAACCGTTAGATTTTTGTTTCCCTTAAATATTTTGACAATATAAGATGATTCACGAAAACAAATTGACAAAATTTGAAACTCATAACTTTCGCCCAAAAATGTTCCTTGTGTGGTAAATGGTAAATCGAAGGTGCTTTTAGTGTTGTTTGTCGCCCAAACTCTTAGCTCATTGTTTTCCCCCAATATTTTGACAATATAAGATGATTCACGAAAACAAATTGACAAAACTTTAAACTCATAACTTTCGCTCAAAAATGTGCCTTGTGTTGTAAATGGTAAATCGAAGGTGCTTTTAGTGTTGTTTGTCGCCCAAACTCTTAGCTCAATGTTTCCCCCCAATATTTTGACAATATAAGATGATTCACGAAAACAAATTGACAAAATCTGAAGCTCATAACTTTCACTCAAAGTATGCCCTGTGCCGTAAAAGGTAAATCGTAGGTGTTTTTTGTGTTGTTTGTCGCCCAAAGTCTTAGCTATTTGTTTTCCCCCCAATATTTTGACAATACAAGATGATTCACGCAAAGAAATTGACAAAATTTGAAACTCATAACTTTCGCTCTAAGTTGTTCCTCGTGTCGTTAATGGTAATCCATAGGTGTTTTTGGTGTTGTTTGTCGCCCCAACTGTTAGCTTTTTGTTTCCCTTAAATATTTTGACAATATAAGATGATTCACGTAAACAAATTGACAAAATTTGAAACTCATAACTTTCGCTCAAAAATGTGCCTTGTGTTGTAAATGGTAAATCGAAGGTGCTTTTAGTGTTGTTTGTGGCCCAAACTATTAGCTCAATGTTTCCCCCCAATATTTTGACAATATAATATGATTCACGAAAACAAATTGACAAAATTTGAAGCTCATAACTTTCACTCAAAGTATGCCCTGTGCCGTAAATGGTAAATCGTAGGTGTTTTTCGTGTTGTTTGTCGCCCAAAGTCTTAGATCTTTGTTTCCCAACAATATTTTGACAATATAAGATGATTCACGCAAAGAAATTGACAAAATTTGAAACTCATAACTTTCGCTCTAAGTTGTTCCTCGTGTCGTAAATGGTAATCCATAGGTGTTTTTGGTGTTGTTTGTCGCCCCAACCGTTAGCTTTTTGTTTCCCTTAAATATTTTGACAATATAAGATGATTCACGAAAACAAATTGACAAAATTTGAAACTCATAACTTTCGCCCAAAAATGTTCCTTGTGTGGTAAATGGTAAATCGAAGGTGCTTTTAGTGTTGTTTGTCGCCCAAACTCTTAGCTCATTGTTTCCCCCCAATATTTTGACAATATAAGATGATTCACGAAAACAAATTGACAAAACTTTAAACTCATAACTTTCGCTCAAAAATGTGCCTTGTGTTGTAAATGGTAAATCGAAGGTGCTTTTAGTGTTGTTTGTCGCCCAAACTCTTAGCTCAATGTTTCCCCCCAATATTTTGACAATATAAGATGATTCACGAAAACAAATTGACAAAATCTGAAGCTCATAACTTTCACTCAAAGTATGCCTTGTGCCGTAAATGGTAAATCGGAGGTGTTTTTCATGTTGTTTGTCGCCCAAAGTCTTACCTCTTTGTTTCCCCCCAATATTTTGACAATATAAGATGATTCATGCAAAGAAATTGACAAAATTTGAAACTCATAACTTTCGCTCTAAGTTGTTCCTCTTGTCATAAATGGTAATCCATAGGTGTTTTTGGTGTTGTTTGTCGCGCCAACCGTTAGATTTTTGTTTCCCTTAAATATTTTGACAATATAAGATGATTCACGAAAACAAATTGACAAAATTTGAAACTCATAACTTTCGCCCAAAAATGTACCTTGTGTGGTAAATGGTAAATCGAAGGTGCTTTTAGTGTTGTTTGTCGCCCAAACTCTTAGCTCATTGTTTTCCCCCAATATTTTGACAATATAAGATGATTCACGAAAACAAATTGACAAAACTTTAAACTCATAACTTTCGCTCAAAAATGTGCCTTGTGTTGTAAATGGTAAATCGAAGGTGCTTTTAGTGTTGTTTGTCGCCCAAACTCTTAGCTCAATGTTTCCCCCCAATATTTTGACAATATAAGATGATTCACGAAAACAAATTGACAAAATCTGAAGATCATAACTTTCACTCAAAGTATGCCTTGTGCCGTAAATGGTAAATCGGAGGTGTTTTTCATGTTGTTTGTCGCCCAAAGTCTTATCTCTTTGTTTCCCCCCAATATTTTGACAATATAAGATGATTCACGCAAAGAAATTGACAAAATTTGAAACTCATAACTTTCGCTCTAAGTTGTTCCTCTTGTCGTAAATGGTAATCCATAGGTGTTTTTGGTGTTGTTTGTCGCCCCAACTGTTAGCTTTTTGTTTCCCTTAAATATTTTGACAATATAAGATGATTCACGTAAACAAATTGACAAAATTTGAAACTCATAACTTTCGCTCAAGAATGTGCCTTGTGTTGTAAATGGTAAATCGAAGGTGCTTTTAGTGTTGTTTGTCGCCCAAACTATTAACTCAATGTTTCCCCCCAATATTTTGACAATATAATATGATTCACGAAAACAAATTGACAAAATTTGAAGCTCATAACTTTCACTCAAAGTATGCCATGTGCCGTAAATGGTAAATCGTAGGTGTTTTTCGTGTTGTTTGTCGCCCAAAGTCTTAGATCTTTGTTTCCCAACAATATTTTGACAATATAAGATGATTCACGCAAAGAAATTGACAAAATTTGAAACTCATAACTTTCGCTCTAAGTTGTTCCTCGTGTCATAAATGGTAATCCATAGGTGTTTTTGGTGTTGTTTGTCGCCCCAACCGTTAGCTTTTTGTTTCCCTTAAATATTTTGACAATATAAGATGATTCACGAAAACAAATTGACAAAATTTGAAACTCATAACTTTCGCCCAAAAATGTTCCTTATGTGGTAAATGGTAAATCGAAGGTGCTTTTAGTGTTGTTTGTCGCCCAAACTCTTAGCTCATTGTTTCCCCCCAATATTTTGACAATATAAGATGATTCACGAAAACAAATTGACAAAACTTTAAACTCATAACTTTCGCTCAAAAATGTGCCTTGTGTTGTAAATGGTAAATCGAAGGTGCTTTTAGTGTTGTTTGTCGCCCAAACTATTAACTCAATGTTTCCCTCCAATATTTTGACAATATAAGATGATTCACGAAAACAAATTGACAAAATCTGAAGCTCATAACTTTCACTCAAAGTATGCCTTGTGCCGTAAATGGTCAATCGGAGGTGTTTTTCATGTTGTTTGTCGCCCAAAGTCTTACCTCTTTGTTTCCCCCCAATATTTTGACAATATAAGATGATTCACGCAAAGAAATTGATAAAATTTGAAACTCATAACTTTCGCTCTAAGTTGTTCCTCTTGTCGTAAATGGTAATCCATAGGTGTTTTTGGTGTTGTTTGTCGCGCCAACCGTTAGCTTTTTGATTGCCTTAAATATTTTGACAATATAAGATGATTCACGAAAACAAATTGACAAAATTTGAAACTCATAACTTTCGCCCAAAAATGTTCCTTGTGTGGTAAATGGTAAATCGAAGGTGCTTTTAGTGTTGTTTGTCGCCCAAACTCTTAGCTCATTGTTTTCCCCCAATATTTTGACAATATAAGATGATTCACGAAAACAAATTGACAAAACTTTAAACTCATAACTTTCGCTCAAAAATGTGCCTTGTGTTGTAAATGGTAAATCGAAGGTGCTTTTAGTGTTGTTTGTCGCCCAAACTCTTAGCTCAATGTTTCCCCCCAATATTTTGACAATATAAGATGATTCACGAAAACAAATTGACAAAATCTGAAGCTCATAACTTTCACTCAAAGTATGCCTTGTGCCGTAAATGGTAAATCGGAGGTGTTTTTCATGTTGTTTGTCGCCCAAAGTCTTATCTCTTTGTTTCCCCCCAATATTTTGACAATATAAGATGATTCACGCAAAGAAATTGACAAAATTTGAAACTCATAACTTTCGCTCTAAGTTGTTCCTCTTGTCGTAAATGGTAATCCATAGGTGTTTTTGGTGTTGTTTGTCGCGCCAACCGTTAGCTTTTTGTTTCCCTTAAATATTTTGACAATATAAGATGATTCACGAAAACATATTGACAAAATTTGAAACTCATAAATTTTGCCCAAAAATGTTCCTTGTGTTGTAAATGGTAAATCGAAGGTGCTTTTAGTGTTGTTTGTCGCCCAAACTCTTAGCTCATTGTTTTCCCCCAATATTTTGACAATATAAGATGATTCACGAAAACAAATTGACAAAATTTGAAACTCATAACTTTCGCTCAAAATTGTGCCTTGTGTTGTAAATGGTAAATCGAAGGTGCTTTTACTGTTGTTTGTCGTCCAAACTCTTAGCTCAATGTTTCCCCCCAATATTTTGACAATATAAGATGATTCACGAAAACAAATTGACAAAATCTGAAGCTCAGAACTTTCACTCAAAGTAAGCCTTGTGCCGTAAATGGTAAATCGGAGGTGTTTTTCATGTTGTTTGTCGCCCAAAGTCTTATCTCTTTGTTTCCCCCCAATATTTTGACAATATAAGATGATTCACGCAAAGAAATTGACAAAATTTGAAACTCATAACTTTCGCTCTAAGTTGTTCCTCTTGTCGTAAATGGTAATCCATAGGTGTTTTTGGTGTTGTTTGTCGCGCCAACCGTTAGCTTTTTGTTTGCCTTAAATATTTTGACAATATAAGATGATTCACGAAAACAAATTGACAAAATTTGAAACTCATAACTTTCGCCCAAAAATGTTCCTTGTGTGGTAAATGGTAAATCGAAGGTGCTTTTAGTGTTGTTTGTCGCCCAAACTCTTAGCTCATTGTTTTCCCCCAATATTTTGACAATATAAGATGATTCACGAAAACAAATTGACAAAACTTTAAACTCATAACTTTCGCTCAAAAATGTGCCTTGTGTTGTAAATGGTAAATCGAAGGTGCTTTTAGTGTTGTTTGTCGCCCAAACTCTTAGCTCAATGTTTCCCCCCAATATTTTGACAATATAAGATGATTCACGAAAACAAATTGACAAAATCTGAAGCTCATAACTTTCACTCAAAGTATGCCTTGTGCCGTAAATGGTAAATCGGAGGTGTTTTTCATGTTGTTTGTCGCCCAAAGTCTTACCTCTTTGTTTCCCCCCAATATTTTGACAATATAAGATGATTCACGCAAAGAAATTGACAAAATTTGAAACTCATAACTTTCGCTCTAAGTTGTTCCTCGTGTCGTAAATGGTAATCCATAGGTATTTTTGGTGTTGTTTGTCGCGCCAACCCTTAGATTTTTGTTTCCCTTAAATATTTTGACAATATAAGATGATTCACGAAAACAAATTGACAAAATTTGAAACTCATAACTTTCGCTCTAAAATGTTCCTTGTGGTAAATGGTAAATCGAAGGTGCTTTTAGTGTTGTTTGTCGCCCAAACTCTTAGCTCATTGTTTCCCCCAATATTTTGACAATATAAGATGATTCACGAAAACAAATTGACAAACCTTTAAACTCATAACTTTCGCTCAAAAATGTGCCTTGTGTTGTAAATGGTAAATCGAAGGTGCTTTTAGTGTTGTTTGTCGCCCAAACTCTTAGCTCAATGTTTCCCCCCAATATTTTGACAATATAAGATGATTCACGAAAACAAATTGACAAAATCTGAAGCTCATAACTTTCACTCAAAGTATGCCTTGTGCCGTAAATGGTAAATCGGAGGTGTTTTTCATGTTGTTTGTCGCCCAAAGTCTTACCTCTTTGTTTCCCCCCAATATTTTGACAATATAAGATGATTCACGCAAAGAAATTGACAAAATTTGAAACTCATAACTTTCGCTCTAAGTTGTTCCTCGTGTCGTAAATGGTAATCCATAGGTGTTTTTGGTGTTGTTTGTCGCCCCAACCGTTAGCTTTTTGTTTCCCTTAAATATTTTGACAATATAAGATGATTCACGAAAACAAATTGACAAAATTTGAAACTCATAACTTTCGCCCAAAAATGTTCCTTGTGTGGTAAATGGTAAATCGAAGGTGCTTTTAGTGTTGTTTGTCGCCCAAACTCTTAGCTCATTGTTTCCCCCCAATATTTTGACAATATAAGATGATTCACGAAAACAAATTGACAAACCTTTAAACTCATAACTTTCGCTCAAAAATGTGCCTTGTGTTGTAAATGGTAAATCGAAGGTGCTTTTAGTGTTGTTTGTCGCCCAAACTCTTAGCTCAATGTTTCCCCCCAATATTTTGACAATATAAGATGATTCACGAAAACAAATTGACAAAATCTGAAGCTCATAACTTTCACTCAAAGTATGCCTTGTGCCGTAAATGGTAAATCGGAGGTGTTTTTCATGTTGTTTGTCGCCCAAAGTCTTACCTCTTTGTTTCCCCCCAATATTTTGACAATATAAGATGATTCACGCAAAGAAATTGACAAAATTTGAAACTCATAACTTTCGCTCTAAGTTGTTCCTCTTGTCGTAAATGGTAATCCATAGGTGTTTTGGTGTTGTTTGTCGCGCCAACCGTTAGCTTTTTGTTTCCCTTAAATATTTTGACAATATAAGATGATTCACGAAAACAAATTGACAAAATTTGAAACTCATAACTTTCGCCCAAAAATGTTCCTTGTGTGGTAAATGGTAAATCGAAGGTGCTTTAGTGTTGTTTGTCGCCCAAACTCTTAGCTCATTGTTTTCCCCCAATATTTTGACAATATAAGATGATTCACGAAAACAAATTGACAAAACTTTAAACTCATAACTTTCGCTCAAAAATGTGCCTTGTGTTGTAAATGGTAAATCGAAGGTGCTTTTAGTGTTGTTTGTCGCCCAAACTCTTAGCTCAATGTTTCCCCCCAATATTTTGACAATATAAGATGATTCACGAAAACAAATTGACAAAATCTGAAGCTCATAACTTTCACTCAAAGTATGCCTTGTGCCGTAAATGGTAAATCGGAGGTGTTTTTCATGTTGTTTGTCGCCCAAAGTCTTATCTCTTTGTTTCCCCCCAATATTTTGACAATATAAGATGATTCACGCAAAGAAATTGACAAAATTTGAAACTCATAACTTTCGCTCTAAGTTGTTCCTCTTGTCGTAAATGGTAATCCATAGGTGTTTTTGGTGTTGTTTGTCGCGCCAACCGTTAGCTTTTTGTTTCCCTTAAATATTTTGACAATATAAGATGATTCACGAAAACAAATTGACAAAATTTGAAACTCATAACTTTCGCCCAAAAATGTTCCTTGTGTGGTAAATGGTAAATCGAAGGTGCTTTTAGTGTTGTTTGTCGCCCAAACTCTTAGCTCATTGTTTTCCCCCAATATTTTGACAATATAAGATGATTCACGAAAACAAATTGACAAAACTTTAAACTCATAACTTTCGCTCAAAAATGTGCCTTGTGTTGTAAATGGTAAATCGAAGGTGCTTTTAGTGTTGTTTGTCGCCCAAACTCTTAGCTCAATGTTTCCCCCCAATATTTTGACAATATAAGATGATTCACGAAAACAAATTGACAAAATCTGAAGCTCATAACTTTCACTCAAAGTATGCCTTGTGCCGTAAATGGTAAATCGGAGGTGTTTTTCATGTTGTTTGTCGCCCAAAGTCTTATCTCTTTGTTTCCCCCCAATATTTTGACAATATAAGATGATTCACGCAAAGAAATTGACAAAATTTGAAACTCATAACTTTCGCTCTAAGTTGTTCCTCTTGTCGTAAATGGTAATCCATAGGTATTTTTGGTGTTGTTTGTCGCGCCAACCGTTAGCTTTTTGTTTCCCTTAAATATTTTGACTATATAAGATGATTCACGAAAACATATTGACAAAATTTGAAACTCATAACTTTCGCTCTAAGTTGTTCCTCTTGTCGTAAATGGTAATCCATAGGTGTTTTTGGTGTTGTTTGTCGCCCCAACTGTTAGCTTTTTGTTTCCCTTAAATATTTTGACAATATAAGATGATTCACGTAAACAAATTGACAAAATTTGAAACTCATAACTTTCGCTCAAGAATGTGCCTTGTGTTGTAAATGGTAAATCGAAGGTGCTTTTAGTGTTGTTTGTCGCCCAAACTATTAACTCAATGTTTCCCCCCAATATTTTGACAATATAATATGATTCACGAAAACAAATTGACAAAATTTGAAGCTCATAACTTTCACTCAAAGTATGCCATGTGCCGTAAATGGTAAATCGTAGGTGTTTTTCGTGTTGTTTGTCGCCCAAAGTCTTAGATCTTTGTTTCCCAACAATATTTTGACAATATAAGATGATTCACGCAAAGAAATTGACAAAATTTGAAACTCATAACTTTCGCTCTAAGTTGTTCCTCGTGTCGTAAATGGTAATCCATAGGTGTTTTTGGTGTTGTTTGTCGCCCCAACCGTTAGCTTTTTGTTTCCCTTAAATATTTTGACAATATAAGATGATTCACGAAAACAAATTGACAAAATTTGAAACTCATAACTTTCGCCCAAAAATGTTCCTTATGTGGTAAATGGTAAATCGAAGGTGCTTTTAGTGTTGTTTGTCGCCCAAACTCTTAGCTCATTGTTTCCCCCCAATATTTTGACAATATAAGATGATTCACGAAAACAAATTGACAAAACTTTAAACTCATAACTTTCGCTCAAAAATGTGCCTTGTGTTGTAAATGGTAAATCGAAGGTGCTTTTAGTGTTGTTTGTCGCCCAAACTATTAACTCAATGTTTCCCTCCAATATTTTGACAATATAAGATGATTCACGAAAACAAATTGACAAAATCTGAAGCTCATAACTTTCACTCAAAGTATGCCTTGTGCCGTAAATGGTAAATCGGAGGTGTTTTTCATGTTGTTTGTCGCCCAAAGTCTTACCTCTTTGTTTCCCCCCAATATTTTGACAATATAAGATGATTCACGCAAAGAAATTGATAAAATTTGAAACTCATAACTTTCGCTCTAAGTTGTTCCTCTTGTCGTAAATGGTAATTCATAGGTGATTTTGGTGTTGTTTGTCGCGCCAACCGTTAGCTTTTTGATTGCCTTAAATATTTTGACAATATAAGATGATTCACGAAAACAAATTGACAAAATTTGAAACTCATAACTTTCGCCCAAAAATGTTCCTTGTGTGGTAAATGGTAAATCGAAGGTGCTTTTAGTGTTGTTTGTCGCCCAAACTCTTAGCTCATTGTTTTCCCCCAATATTTTGACAATATAAGATGATTCACGAAAACAAATTGACAAAACTTTAAACTCATAACTTTCGCTCAAAAATGTGCCTTGTGTTGTAAATGGTAAATCGAAGGTGCTTTTAGTGTTGTTTGTCGCCCAAACTCTTAGCTCAATGTTTCCCCCCAATATTTTGACAATATAAGATGATTCACGAAAACAAATTGACAAAATCTGAAGCTCATAACTTTCACTCAAAGTATGCCTTGTGCCGTAAATGGTAAATCGGAGGTGTTTTTCATGTTGTTTGTCGCCCAAAGTCTTATCTCTTTGTTTTCCCCCAATATTTTGACAATATAAGATGATTCACGCAAAGAAATTGACAAAATTTGAAACTCATAACTTTCGCTCTAAGTTGTTCCTCTTGTCGTAAATGGTAATCCATAGGTGTTTTTGGTGTTGTTTGTCGCGCCAACCGTTAGCTTTTTGTTTCCCTTAAATATTTTGACAATATAAGATGATTCACGAAAACATATTGACAAAATTTGAAACTCATAAATTTTGCCCAAAAATGTTCCTTGTGTTGTAAATGGTAAATCGAAGGTGCTTTTAGTGTTGTTTGTCGCCCAAACTCTTAGCTCATTGTTTTCCCCCAATATTATGACAATATAAGATGATTCACGAAAACAAATTGACAAAATTTGAAACTCATAACTTTCGCTCAAAATTGTGCCTTGTGTTGTAAATGGTAAATCGAAGGTGCTTTTACTGTTGTTTGTCGTCCAAACTCTTAGCTCAATGTTTCCCCCCAATATTTTGACAATATAAGATGATTCACAAAAACAAATTGACAAAATCTGAAGCTCATAACTTTCACTCAAAGTATGCCTTGTGCCGTAAATGGTAAATCGGAGGTGTTTTTCATGTTGTTTGTCGCCCAAAGTCTTATCTCGTTGTTTCCCCCCAATATTTTGACAATATAAGATGATTCACGCAAAGAAATTGACAAAATTTGAAACTCATAACTTTCGCTCTAAGTTGTTCCTCTTGTCGTAAATGGTAATCCATAGGTGTTTTTGGTGTTGTTTGTCGCGCCAACCGTTAGCTTTTTGTTTCCCTTAAATATTTTGACTATATAAGATGATTCACGAAAACATATTGACAAAATTTGAAACTCATAACTTTCGCTCTAAGTTGTTCCTCTTGTCGTAAATGGTAATCCATAGGTGTTTTTGGTGTTGTTTGTCGCCCCAACTGTTAGCTTTTTGTTTCCCTTAAATATTTTGACAATATAAGATGATTCACGTAAACAAATTGACAAAATTTGAAACTCATAACTTTCGATCAAGAATGTGCCTTGTGTTGTAAATGGTAAATCGAAGGTGCTTTTAGTGTTGTTTGTCGCCAAAACTATTAACTCAATGTTTCCCCCCAATATTTTGACAATATAATATGATTCACGAAAACAAATTGACAAAATTTGAAGCTCATAACTTTCACTCAAAGTATGCCATGTGCCGTAAATGGTAAATCGTAGGTGTTTTTGGTGTTGTTTGTCGCCCAAAGTCTTAGATCTTTGTTTCCCAACAATATTTTGACAATATAAGATGATTCACGCAAAGAAATTGACAAAATTTGAAACTCATAACTTTCGCTCTAAGTTGTTCCTCGTGTCGTAAATGGTAATCCATAGGTGTTTTTGGTGTTGTTTGTCGCCCCAACCGTTAGCTTTTTGTTTCCCTTAAATATTTTGACAATATAAGATGATTCACGAAAACAAATTGACAAAATTTGAAACTCATAACTTTCGCCCAAAAATGTTCCTTATGTGGTAAATGGTAAATCGAAGGTGCTTTTAGTGTTGTTTGTCGCCCAAACTCTTAGCTCATTGTTTCCCCCCAATATTTTGACAATATAAGATGATTTACGAAAACAAATTGACAAAACTTTAAACTCATAACTTTCGCTCAAAAATGTGCCTTGTGTTGTAAATGGTAAATCGAAGGTGCTTTTAGTGTTGTTTGTCGCCCAAACTATTAACTCAATGTTTCCCCCCAATATTTTGACAATATAAGATGATTCACGAAAACAAATTGACAAAATCTGAAGCTCATAACTTTCACTCAAAGTATGCCTTGTGTCGTAAATGGTAAATCGGAGGTGTTTTTCATGTTGTTTGTCGCCCAAAGTCTTACCTCTTTGTTTCCCCCCAATATTTTGACAATATAAGATGATTCACGCAAAGAAATTGATAAAATTTGAAACTCATAACTTTCGCTCTAAGTTGTTCCTCTTGTCGTAAATGGTAATCCATAGGTGTTTTTGGTGTTGTTTGTCGCGCCAACCGTTAGCTTTTTGATTGCCTTAAATATTTTGACAATATAAGATGATTCACGAAAACAAATTGACAAAATTTGAAACTCATAACTTTCGCCCAAAAATGTTCCTTGTGTGGTAAATGGTAAATCGAAGGTGCTTTTAGTGTTGTTTGTCGCCCAAACTCTTAGCTCATTGTTTTCCCCCAATATTTTGACAATATAAGATGATTCACGAAAACAAATTGACAAAACTTTAAACTCATAACTTTCGCTAAAAAATGTGCCTTGTGTTGTAAATGGTAAATCGAAGGTGCTTTTAGTGTTGTTTGTCGCCCAAACTCTTAGCTCAATGTTTCCCCCCAATATTTTGACAATATAAGATGATTCACGAAAACAAATTGACAAAATCTGAAGCTCATAACTTTCACTCAAAGTATGCCTTGTGCCGTAAATGGTAAATCGGAGGTGTTTTTCATGTTGTTTGTCGCCCAAAGTCTTATCTCTTTGTTTTCCCCCAATATTTTGACAATATAAGATGATTCACGCAAAGAAATTGACAAAATTTGAAACTCATAACTTTCGCTCTAAGTTGTTCCTCTTGTCATAAATGGTAATCCATAGGTGTTTTTGGTGTTGTTTGTCGCGCCAACCGTTAGCTTTTTGTTTCCCTTAAATATTTTGACAATATAAGATGATTCACGAAAACATATTGACAAAATTTGAAACTCATAAATTTTGCCCAAAAATGTTCCTTGTGTTGTAAATGGTAAATCGAAGGTGCTTTTAGTGTTGTTTGTCGCCCAAACTCTTAGCTCATTGTTTTCCCCCAATATTTTGACAATATAAGATGATTCACGAAAACAAATTGACAAAATTTGAAACTCATAACTTTCGCTCAAAATTGTGCCTTGTGTTGTAAATGGTAAATCGAAGGTGCTTTTACTGTTGTTTGTCGTCCAAACTCTTAGCTCAATGTTTCCCCCCAATATTTTGACAATATAAGATGATTCACGAAAACAAATTGACAAAATCTGAAGCTCATAACTTTCACTCAAAGTATGCCTTGTGCCGTAAATGGTAAATCGGAGGTGTTTTTCATGTTGTTTGTCGCCCAAAGTCTTATCTCTTTGTTTCCCCCCAATATTTTGACAATATAAGATGATTCACGCAAAGAAATTGACAAAATTTGAAACTAATAACTTTCGCTCTAAGTTGTTCCTCGTGTCGTAAATGGAAATCCATAGGTGTTTTTGGTGTTGTTTGTCGCCCCAACTGTTAGCTTTTTGTTTCCCTTAAATATTTTGAAAATATAAGATGATTCACGTAAACAAATTGACAAAATTTGAAACCCATAACTTTCGCTCAAAAATGTGCCTTGTGTTGTAAATGGTAAATCGAAGGTGCTTTTAGTGTAGTTTGTCGCCCAAACTCTTAGCTCATTGTTTTCCCCCAATATTTTGACAATATAAGATGATTCACGAAAACAAATTGACAAAATTTGAAACTCATAACTTTCGCTCAAAATTGTGCCTTGTGTTGTAATTGGTAAATCGAAGGTGCTTTTACTGTTGTTTGTCGCCCAAATCTTAGCTCAATTTCCCCCCCCCCCCCCCAATATTTTGACAATATAAGATGATTCACGAAAACAAATTGACAAAATTTGAAGCTCATAACTTTCACTCAAAGTATGCCTTGTGCCGTAAATGGTAAATCGGAGGTGTTTTTCATGTTTTTTGTCGCCCAAAGTCTTATCTCTTTGTTTCCCCCCAATATTTTGACAATATAAGATGATTCACGGAAAGAAATGGACAAAATTTGAAACTCATAACTTTCGCTCTAAGTTGTTCCTCTTGTCGTAAATGGTAATCCATAGGTGTTTTTGGTGTTGTTTGTCGCGCCAACCGTTAGATTTTTGTTTCCCTTAAAGATTTTGACAATATAAGATGATTCACGAAAACATATTGACAAAATTTGAAACTCATAAATTTCGCCCAAAAATGTTCCTTGTGTTGTAAATGGTAAAACGAAGGTGCTTTTAGTGTTGTTTGTCGCCCAAACTCTTAGCTCATTGTTTTCCCCCAATATTTTGACAATATAAGATGATTCACGAAAACAAATTGACAAAATTTGAAACTCATAACTTTCGCTCAAAATTGTGCCTTGTGTTGTAAATGGTAAATTGAAGGTGCTTTTATTGTTGTTTGTCGCCCAAACTCTTAGCTCAATGTTTCCCCCCAATATTTTGACAATATAAGATGATTCACGAAAACAAATTGACAAAATTTGAAGCTCATAACTTTCACTCAAAGTATGCCTTGTGCCGTAAATGGTAAATCGGGGGTGTTTTTCGTGTTGTTTGTCGCCCAAAGTCTTAGCTCTTTGTTTCCCCCCAATATTTTGACAATATAAGATGATTCATGCAAAGAAATTGACAAAATTTGAAACTCATAACTTTCGCTCTAAGTTGTTCCTCGTGTCGTAAATGGAAATCCATAGGTGTTTTTGCTGTCGTTTGTCGCCCCAACTGTTAGCTTTTTGTTTCCCTTAAATATTTTGACAATATAAGATGATTCACGTAAACAAATTGACAAAATTTGAAACTCATAACTTTCGCTCAAAAATGTGCCTTGTGTTGTAAATGGTAAATCGAAGGTGCTTTTAGTGTTGTTTGTCGCCCAAACTCTTAGCTCAATGTTTCCCCCCAATATTTTGACAATATAAGATGATTCACGAAAACAAATTGACAAAATCTGAAGCTCATAACTTTCACTCAAAGTATGCCTTGTGCCGTAAATGGTAAATCGGAGGTGTTTTTCGTGTTGTTTTTCGCCCAAAGTCTTAGCTCTTTGTTTGCCCCCAATATTTTGACAATATAAGATAATTCACGCAAAGAAATTGACAAAATTTGAAACTCATAACTTTCTCTCTAAGTTGTTCCTATTGTCGTAAATGGTAATCCATAGGTGTTTTTGCTGTTGTTTGTCACCCCAACCGTTAGCTTTTTGTTTCCCTTAAATATTTTGACAATATAAGATGATTCACGAAAACAAGTTGACAAAATTTGAAACTCATAAATTTCGCCCAAAAATGTTCCTTGTGTTGTAAATGGTAAATCGAAGGTGCTTTTAGTGTTGTTTGTCGCCCAAACTCTTAGCTCATTGTTTCCCCCCAATATTTTGACAATATAAGATGATTCACGAAAACAAATTGACAAAACTTTAAACTCATAACTTTCGCTCAAAAATGTGCCTTGTGTTGTAAATGGTAAATCGAAGGTGCTTTTAGTGTTGTTTGTCGCCCAAACTCTTAGCTCAATGTTTCCCCCCAATATTTTGACAATATAAGATGATTCACGAAAACAAATTGACAAAATCTGAAGCTCATAACTTTCACTCAAAGTATGCCTTGTGCCGTAAATGGTAAATCAGAGGTGTTTTTCGTGTTGTTTGTCGCCCAAAGTCTTATCTCTTTGTTTCCCCCCAATATTTTGACAATATAAGATGATTCACGCAAAGAAATTGACAATATTTGAAACTCATAACTTTCGCTCTAAGTTGTTCCTCGTGTCGTAAATGGTAATCCATAGGTGTTTCTGGTGTTGTTTGTCGCGCCAACCGTTAGCTTTTTGTTTCCCTTAAATATTTTGACAATATAAGATGATTCACGTAAACAAATTGACAAAATTTGAAACTCATAACTTTCGCTCAAAAATGTGCCTTGTGTTGTAAATGGTAAATCGAAGGTGCTTTTAGTGTAGTTTGTCGCCCAAACTCTTAGCTGTCAAAAGGTGATACCTTTGGATCTAGTCTTGGTTGGGAAGTCACTCGGCACTGGCAAATCTGCCGTGGAACGCGGTGTTGATGATGGTTCGCGAGCGGGAGATCGCGATGGTTGTTGTGATGGAAACGGTAGAAGTGATGAATGGGATGAATAGATAGCGGCGGCGGAAGCGATGTGATGAGGGATAGATGACTTGAAAAGACAAGTCTTTAGGTGTCGTAGCGTCGACTACGGAGGAAGGGAGATGCGAAGGAAGACTTGGCTTGAAGAATCAAGCGATTGTCGTAGCATCGGCGGCGGAGGGAATGGGGATGCGAAGATAGAGGGTGACGTCCGATCAAGGGAAGGAGGATAAACACTCTACTTGAAACCTTGATTAAAATTGAACGTAAGGAAATAACAATAACAAAGTTGGGTATAAATACTAGAGGCGAGACGTCGGATGGGCCGAGTCGAGCCTCGTGGGCTAGCCCATGCAAGCATGCAAATGCACAAACCCTAAAAGATAGAAACGCTATAAATAGAAACTATCTAAAATGCTACAAATACTAAATATAGAAAGTGTCTCAAAAGAACGCGTTAAAGGCATTGAATACGAGAGTCTTCAGATAGAACACGACTAGCATTGAAGGAGGTTGAGTCGCTTGAAGGAGATCGCGTTCAACATTGAGTCGCTTGCAGGAAGACGCGTTGAGGCACGCGATCTTTGGTCTTGGATAGAGACGCTTGAATGAGATCGCGGTCTATGTTCCAGATGCGAGGAGTATGACAAAGATCGCGGTCTTCGTACTTTGATCTTCTGAGCCCAAGGTCATGGCTTCTTCCTCGTCTTGGGCCATCATGAGAGGCAGGGTCACATCATCCTCCCCCACTTGGCTGTGAAGCGTCCCCGTTTCACCATCGTTGAACTTGGGCTTGACAGACTCGTGCAAGTGCTCCCAATGGAGGTCTCCGGTGTCGAACACAAATCGACTGCGGCCGCGATGTGGCAGATAGGAACCAGTCACCCAGTGGATTGTATGTGGAAGGCTAAAGTCTTAGCTCTTTGTTTCCCCCCAATATTTTGACAATATAAGATGATTCATGCAAAGAAATTGACAAAATTTGAAACTCATAACTTTCGCTCTAAGTTGTTCCTCGTGTCGTAAATGGAAATCCATAGGTGTTTTTGGTGTTGTTTGTCGCCCCAACTGTTAGCTTTTTGTTTCCCTTAAATATTTTGAAAATATAAGATGATTCACGTAAACAAATTGACAAAATTTGAAACCCATAACTTTCGCTCAAAAATGTGCCTTGTGTTGTAAATGGTAAATCGAAGGTGCTTTTAGTGTAGTTTGTCGCCCAAACTCTTAGCTCATTGTTTTCCCCCAATATTTTGACAATATAAGATGATTCACGAAAACAAATTGACAAAATTTGAAACTCATAACTTTCGCTCAAAATTGTGCCTTGTGTTGTAATTGGTAAATCGAAGGTGCTTTTACTGTTGTTTGTCGCCCAAACTCTTAGCTCAATTCCCCCCCCCCCCCGCCCAATATTTTGACAATATAAGATGATTCACGGAAACAAATTGACAAAATTTGAAGCTCATAACTTTCACTCAAAGTATGCCTTGTGCCGTAAATGGTAAATCGGAGGTGTTTTTCATGTTTTTTGTCGCCCAAAGTCTTATCTCTTTGTTTCCCCCCAATATTTTGACAATATAAGATGATTCACGGAAAGAAATGGACAAAATTTGAAACTCATAACTTTCGCTCTAAGTTGTTCCTCTTGTCGTAAATGGTAATCCATAGGTGTTTTTGGTGTTGTTTGTCGCGCCAACCGTTAGATTTTTGTTTCCCTTAAAGATTTTGACAATATAAGATGATTCACGAAAACATATTGACAAAATTTGAAACTCATAAATTTCGCCCAAAAATGTTCCTTGTGTTGTAAATGGTAAAACGAAGGTGCTTTTAGTGTTGTTTGTCGCCCAAACTCTTAGCTCATTGTTTTCCCCCAATATTTTGACAATATAAGATGATTCACGAAAACAAATTGACAAAATTTGAAACTCATAACTTTCGCTCAAAATTGTGCCTTGTGTTGTAAATGGTAAATTGAAGGTGCTTTTATTGTTGTTTGTCGCCCAAACTCTTAGCTCAATGTTTCCCCCCAATATTTTGACAATATAAGATGATTCACAAAAACAAATTGACAAAATTTGAAGCTCATAACTTTCACTCAAAGTATGCCTTGTGCCGTAAATGGTAAATCGGGGGTGTTTTTCGTGTTGTTTGTCGCCCAAAGTCTTAGCTCTTTGTTTCCCCCCAATATTTTGACAATATAAGATGATTCATGCAAAGAAATTGACAAAATTTGAAACTCATAACTTTCGCTCTAAGTTGTTCCTCGTGTCGTAAATGGAAATCCATAGGTGTTTTTGCTGTCGTTTGTCGCCCCAACTGTTAGCTTTTTGTTTCCCTTAAATATTTTGACAATATAAGATGATTCACGTAAACAAATTGACAAAATTTGAAACTCATAACTTTCGCTCAAAAATGTGCCTTGTGTTGTAAATGGTAAATCGAAGGTGCTTTTAGTGTTGTTTGTCGCCCAAACTCTTAGCTCAATGTTTCCCCCCAATATTTTGACAATATAAGATGATTCACGAAAACAAATTGACAAAATCTGAAGCTCATAACTTTCACTCAAAGTATGCCTTGTGCCGTAAATGGTAAATCGGAGGTGTTTTTCGTGTTGTTTTTCGCCCAAAGTCTTAGCTCTTTGTTTGCCCCCAATATTTTGACAATATAAGATAATTCACGCAAAGAAATTGACAAAATTTGAAACTCATAACTTTCTCTCTAAGTTGTTCCTATTGTCGTAAATGGTAATCCATAGGTGTTTTTGCTGTTGTTTGTCACCCCAACCGTTAGCTTTTTGTTTCCCTTAAATATTTTGACAATATAAGATGATTCACGAAAACAAGTTGACAAAATTTGAAACTCATAAATTTCGCCCAAAAATGTTCCTTGTGTTGTAAATGGTAAATCGAAGGTGCTTTTAGTGTTGTTTGTCGCCCAAACTCTTAGCTCATTGTTTCCCCCCAATATTTTGACAATATAAGATGATTCACGAAAACAAATTGACAAAACTTTAAACTCATAACTTTCGCTCAAAAATGTGCCTTGTGTTGTAAATGGTAAATCGAAGGTGCTTTTAGTGTTGTTTGTCGCCCAAACTCTTAGCTCAATGTTTCCCCCCAATATTTTGACAATATAAGATGATTCACGAAAACAAATTGACAAAATCTGAAGCTCATAACTTTCACTCAAAGTATGCCTTGTGCCGTAAATGGTAAATCAGAGGTGTTTTTCGTGTTGTTTGTCGCCCAAAGTCTTATCTCTTTGTTTCCCCCCAATATTTTGACAATATAAGATGATTCACGCAAAGAAATTGACAATATTTGAAACTCATAACTTTCGCTCTAAGTTGTTCCTCGTGTCGTAAATGGTAATCCATAGGTGTTTCTGGTGTTGTTTGTCGCGCCAACCGTTAGCTTTTTGTTTCCCTTAAATATTTTGACAATATAAGATGATTCACGTAAACAAATTGACAAAATTTGAAACTCATAACTTTCGCTCAAAAATGTGCCTTGTGTTGTAAATGGTAAATCGAAGGTGCTTTTAGTGTAGTTTGTCGCCCAAACTCTTAGCTGTCAAAAGGTGATACCTTTGGATCTAGTCTTGGTTGGGAAGTCACTCGGCACTGGCAAATCTGCCGTGGAACGCGGTGTTGATGATGGTTCGCGAGCGGGAGATCGCGATGGTTGTTGTGATGGAAACGGTAGAAGTGATGAATGGGATGAATAGATAGCGGCGGCGGAAGCGATGTGATGAGGGATAGATGACTTGAAAAGACAAGTCTTTAGGTGTCGTAGCGTCGACTACGGAGGAAGGGAGATGCGAAGGAAGACTTGGCTTGAAGAATCAAGCGATTGTCGTAGCATCGGCGGCGGAGGGAATGGGGATGCGAAGATAGAGGGTGACGTCCGATCAAGGGAAGGAGGATAAACACTCTACTTGAAACCTTGATTAAAATTGAACGTAAGGAAATAACAATAACAAAGTTGGGTATAAATACTAGAGGCGAGACGTCGGATGGGCCGAGTCGAGCCTCGTGGGCTAGCCCATGCAAGCATGCAAATGCACAAACCCTAAAAGATAGAAACGCTATAAATAGAAACTATCTAAAATGCTATAAATACTAAATATAGAAAGTGTCTCAAAAGAACGCGTTAAAGGCATTGAATACGAGAGTCTTCAGATAGAACACGACTAGCATTGAAGGAGGTTGAGTCGCTTGAAGGAGATCGCGTTCAACATTGAGTCGCTTGCAGGAAGACGCGTTGAGGCACGCGATCTTTGGTCTTGGATAGAGACGCTTGAATGAGATCGCGGTCTATGTTCCAGATGCGAGGAGTATGACAAAGATCGCGGTCTTCGTACTTTGATCTTCTGAGCCCAAGGTCATGGCTTCTTCCTCGTCTTGGGCCATCATGAGAGGCAGGGTCACATCATCCTCCCCCACTTGGCTGTGAAGCGTCCCCGTTTCACCATCGTTGAACTTGGGCTTGACAGACTCGTGCAAGTGCTCCCAATGGAGGTCTCCGGTGTCGAACACAAATCGACTGCGGCCGCGATGTGGCAGATAGGAACCAGTCACCCAGTGGATTGTATGTGGAAGGCTACACAAGGGTGGTGGTGTGTTGGGAGGTGCCTCTGGCAAATCCGCGGTGAACTTCGCTTGCAACTCGGCGAAAGCTGGTGGCAAATGCGCGTCGATGTGTGCGCATTGCATGCTTGGGGTTGTCACTAACAGGCAAGAAGGCACCTTGCTGTTCAAACTGGCAGTGAAGTCCCTTGGGCGGGCGAGAAGCACCTTGTGGTCACCACTGCCCTGCAACGTAGTGCTCTGTTGTGTTGTACTCTTAATGTTTCGGCAACGCATGCCATCCTTGGGTGCGTTGTTGTTGTGATCGACGTCTTGCCTTGTGTAAGAGTGTGTTGTCCTGCTACTTGACTTTGGTGTGTTGGAAGCATCGCCAGGGTCATAGTGGGGTCGCGTTGATGTTGATGTGAACTTGTCTGATTCTATAGTCTTTTCTTGATCACGCTCGACCTGAGCCTGAAAGATCTCATGGAGAGACATATGTGAGAAAGTCACGCGCTTCTCATGGTAGGTAAACACATTTGTGTTTAGATACGCATCGAGAAGGACGCGACGATCGGGCTGCCATGGACGCCCAAGCAAGAGGTGGGTGGCGTCCATTGCAATCACATCACAGGAAATGGTATCTTTGTATGGACCAATTGAAAAGGGGAGAAGACACTGTTGTGAGACTGTGTTACCTGAGCGTGAAGATATCCCTTGTAGGTCACATGGTTGTGGGTAAAGCGTGGTCGGCCGGATCAGAGGGTTAACCACCTTCTTATTGTTGATCTTACAGCAGCTGCCACCATCGACGATGACAGTTATCGACGCGGTATCAACCAAGCAACGCGGGTGGACGAGAGGCTCTTGTTGGTCATCAAGGTTGCCTTGCTTGATGGTCGGGATGCACCGTGTGTCGAGGCGCAATGGTGTGCCTGCATGGAGCGCCATAGTGTCACACTTGTCAGCGTCGAGGGTGTCACCTTGGAGTCCTACAATTGTCTCAAGCGAGGTCTCCTCCTCGGAAGACTCATCGTCCGCGGCAACATTGGAGAAGAGGACCTGCTTTTGTTTTTGACAATCCATTTGGTAGTGATCACATTCTCCATCCTTGAAGCATTCACTGTCATGTGCGCGATCATTGCCATGGGATGGGGCCGGTGGCACGGTCGCACGAGAAGCCGTTGAAGTAGGCGTCGCGATCTGGGCATCACGGCCTTGGTTGTACGTGTTGGATCCTGAGACTAGGACACGCACATCAGTATTAATGGAGGGACTAGTGTTAGGATCATACCTGCTTTGGCATTGATGTTGCCAAGATGTTGGCTTGTGGCGGTCGAGCCGATAGTGATCCTTCACTTCATGGTATTGGTAACGAGGCCGTACAAGGGCTAGGTTGGGCGCGTAGTGTGGTGCGGCATCGTAGGGAGGGTTCTCGTAGGCGCACACACCATGGGTTCTATCGCATCCAAGCTGGCACCTTTCACAGGCTGGGTGATCTTCGCCGCGAGCAAACACGTCCCTGGGCGCGTCGGCATCGTCGTGTCGACGTCTTCGCGGCTGGGCGTCATAGTCTGCTCGGCGAACATATCTGGGCATCACATTGCGGCGCTCGCCGCCAATGTCACGAGCACGATCTCCTCGGGGCGGGAGACGCGGTGGAGGAATCCAATCCGATGGGTGGTCCTGTGATTCAATTGGATCTCCAATAGTGGGGTAAAAATAGCCAGAATATATCATACCTGAGTCTTCAATTTCCTCATCGTCGAACTCCTCAAAGGCAGGATGGAACGTTGGCGTCGTGTAGCCATAGCCATCTGAGCCATAGCGCGGTGTGCGCTTACTCTGGTGGCCAAGGTGGTCACGGATGGCGAACGGGTTGGGTCTTGTGGAAGGTGGGCTCACGCGATGTTTGTCGCGCTGTGGGCGTCGAAGTGTTCGTCGCGGTGTAGTAGCTTCGCGCGCGTAGTGGCGCGATCTGCTGTCTCACGGCGCGGAGGGTGGTTCATCGCGTTGAAGAACCTACAGTTGAGTAACTTGGCGCCGATTGCGCGATCTGTTCGCATGACCTAAGACAATATAACTAGACATCGCGAGGAAAAACGAACAAAAGTCAACACAGAACAACAACCAAGCAAATCACTAGTCAAGTCACAAAGTTCATGTAGGTAGGGCTTGTTTGACTTGCCGTGAGGGCGGCTTGGCTTGCACAAGTGATGGTGTATCAAGCAAGTTGCAATCAAACAAACAAGAACAAATTGAAACCCTAAAACAAATGTAAACAAAGCAACCTAATAAGCAAGAAAGTACCTTCTAGGAAGCTTGACCTAGACGGCGGAGAGAGATAGAAGATGAGCTTAGACCGAGAGTGGGTTAGGGTTGCCTTATTTTGGCTTTACCTAACTTTGGAAACTTTTTTTTTTGAATATCTTTTCGATTTTTTTTTTTTTTAATATCCGAGATCTTATCTTTTGATCTTTTCGGATGGGCAAAAGGAAACAAAAAAAATTGGTCTAAGTAACAAGAATATCACAAGTGTGATCTTAGAGATAGGAGAGAGAAGATAAGATTTGATATGATATCTTATAAGGAAATTCGGTTAACTTAACTAAAAAGTAAACTCAGCAAACAAGGAAACTCTATCCAAGCGTGAAATAAGGAAACAAAATATTCTAGCATGCAAGATAACAAATTACCTAACACACCAAAACTTAGGGAAGAAGGAAAAAAAATCAGCCAAGATAGGATCTTGTAGAAACTGAAGGTGTTGCAAAATTGGAAATTCTGGTTTTTCTCTTCTTTTCTCGCGAGATCTTTATGAAAGCAAACGATGTGGGTCAAGAAAAATTGTGAACAAAATGCAAACTTGAGTTCGTGACTTACAAGACTGCTGGGCTCTGATGCCAATTGATGTGTTCTTGCCTCCGATGACAAGTCAATTGTCAAAAGGTGACACCTTTGGATCTAGTCTTGGTTGGGAAGTCACTCGGAACTGGCAAATCTGTCGTGGAACGCGGTGTTGATGATGGTTCGCGAGCGGGAGATCGCGATGGTTGTTGTGATGGAAACGGTGGAAGTGATGAATGGGATGAATAGATAGCGGCGGTGGAAGCGATGTGATGAGGGATAGATGACTTGAAAAGACAAGTCTTTGGGTGTCGTAGCGTCGACTGCGGAGGAAGGGAGATGCAAAGGAAGACTTGGCTTGAAGAATCAAGCGGTTGCCGTAGCTTCGACGGCAGAGGGAATGGGGATGCGAAGATAGAGGGTGACGTCCGATCAAGGGAAGGAGGATAAACACTCTACTTGAAACCTTGATTAAAATTGAACGTAAGGAAATAACAATAACAAAGTTGGGTATAAATACTAGAGGCGAGACGTCGGATGGGCCGAGTCGAGCCTCGTGGGCTAGCCCATGCAAGCATGCAAAGGCACAAACCCTAAAAGATAGAAACGCTATAAATATAAAATATCTAAAATGCTATAAATACTAAATATAGAAAGTGTCTCAAAAGAACGCGTTAAAGGCATTGAATGCGAGAATCTTCAGGTAGAACGCGACCAACATTGAAGGAGGTTGAGTCGCTTGAAGGAGATCGCGTTCAACATTGAGTCGCTTGCAGGAAGACGTGTTGAGGCACGCGATCTTTGGTCTTGGATAGAGACGCTTGAATGAGATCGCGGTCTCTGTTCCAGATGCGAGGAGTATGACGAAGATCGCGGTCTTCGTACTTGGCTCTTCTGAGCCCACGGTCATGGCTTCTTCCTCGTCTTGGGCCGTCATGGGAGGCAGGGTCACATCACGTAGGGGCACTTGCAAGAGTTCATCGATATGGGATCTAGTTCGGGCGACAATTAGGCAAAGAAAAAGGTCCCAGACGGTCCAAATGAAAGGGGGCAAGATCCTCAGAAGCAGGTCATCCATGTCATAGAGTCAACAGTCAAGCAGACTAACGCAGGCATACATGAATACAGGCACGTTGTCACGCCCTAGAAGTCTTAAAGGCGCATGACGTGCCTGCTAAGAAGCTGAAAATTCCAAAATCTACACTGCTTACTTTCTCGGATCAAGACTTGCGTGGTCTGCAACATCCGCATAACGACCCCTTGGTCCTCACTGTGGACGTGGGGGCTTATGAGGTATGCCGAATACTCATTGATTCTGGTAGTTCTGTTGATCTTATGTTTTTCGATATGTTTAAGAAGTTGGGAAAAAATAAGAGGATCTAAACCCTATGTCTACCCAATTGATGGGACTTAGGGTGTTGCATGTTTGGACATTGGGAATGTTGAGAGAGTCGGTGATCCTGGGAGACAAGTCAATGACTGTCGAATTCTTGGTGACTAACGTCCCGCCCTCCTATAACGCCATCATGGGCCGGTCGTGGCTTCATCTGATGCGGGCAGTACATTCAACTCTCCATCAGCTCATCGTTTTCCCTCATGAAGGCCAGTGTAACCGTAGTCCATACTGCACTGCAAGTCATGGCACCGAGCGATATTTCCTCGGGTCAAAACCGGGAAGGCCAGTGTAACCGTAGTCCATACTGCACTGTAGGTCCTGGATGAGGTGGGAACATCACCGTTCGGTAAGTCAGTTGAGGCGCTACAGAAAGTCCCTGCAAATGGTTAGGCTGAAGCCACGAATAAAGCAACCCCGCGCACTTGGAATGCATCGAACTTGAGAAAATTCTACGCATGAGCGTACTAATAGGTAAAGGGGTACTCTTTTTCCTCTCCGTATGGTTTTTTTTCCCATGAGGTTTTCCTGCAGAGAAGTTTTAACGAGGCCCCCGGGGTTTCTTTTTCCCTTTTTGTTCTTGGATAGGATTATTTGTTATGAGACAATGTTTGAACTATCGTTATTTGTTAATACAATGCATTTTTTAGTTGATTAAAACACAGGTTGTTGAAACTTCCGGACAATATATGGGCACGGGATGCCCCATTCATGAAAGGGCACGGGATACCATAAACGAGCGGGCACGGGATGTCGCGTTCACAAAAGGGCACGGGATGCCACGTTCATAAAAAGGCACGGGATGCCATAAACGAGCGGGCACATGATGCCGCATTCACGAAAGGGCATGGAATGCCACAAACGAGCAGGCACGAGATGCCGCGTTCACGAAAGGGAACGGGATGCCATAAATGAGCGGGCACGGGATGTTGTGTTCATGAAAAGGCACGGGATGCCATAAACGAGCGGGCACGGGATGTCGCGTTCACGAAAGGGCACGGGATACCATAAATGAGCGAAGAAAAATGGCCTCCTGGAGTCTGGCACAATTTGCTACAAATTGTGCCAATGGAATCTGGCACGGATTGCTACAAACAGTGCCGTAAATGTCGTCGACTATGCGAGACTGGCGAGCGACAGGGAGAAGCTCCTACAAAGGGGCACGGTCAACAATCATTATCAAAAATGAAAAGCAAACCTAATAAACATGGAAATTAAACCCAAATAGGACAATCCTTTTAAAAGAAATCATATGAAATTGGCTAAATTATTGATGACTATACAATATCCAAATATATAGATCAAAAGGGATGATGTTTGATGAGGTAAATTTGGAATTTTCCTTATTAAATACGGTGATGTTAAAGCCCAAATCATGGGCTTGGCCCAAGGAGAGGTTACCAAATTAAATGAGGTATATTAACCCTAAAAGCTCTAGCTTTCTAAATTAATTCTTATTCTTTTGATAAATTGGCAGCTACCATAGAAACTCTAGAGAGCGTTCTTCTTCCTGATTCCTTATTTGAGCGTCGGAGGAGATTTAGGGGAGATCCAGCACTCTCGTTGACTTTTTCTTTTAAGTGCATATCATTTATTGAGGAAATAAAACAAGTTCTTCAGCAGAGATCAACCATTTCTTATCTTACTATTTTTCTGGTTCAAATTATTGCTACCACAATGTTAAAAAATGAATACACAATGCGGCTAACAAAACCTAAATTGGATTAGGAATTTAGATTAGTGGATCACTCATTTTATTAGTTAAATCGTTTCTAATTTCCCCTAGAATTCAAATGGAAAGATTTTAATTGAGAATGATGATTAAAAAAGCCCATATTGATAAAAGGCTATCGAGGTCATCCAAGGTGTAGAGTGATAATATGAAAAAGATAGTCTAAGTTTCATATTTTTTTTTTTTTTATATGATAGTATTTCAAAGTTTTTAATGTAGAGTTTTTAAACTATAGTTTTTTTTTAATTTAGAATCGAAGGAAAGTGAAAATTATTTATTTTTGGATAAATATATGCAAGTTTTAGATTGTCATTTTTTTGTCAATAATCTTCATATACTTTAAAGTCTAGTTGTTTTTCCTACGTATCGGCCTGTTGATATGTCACTTAAAAAATTTTAATATTTTTTTACCACTTTACCCTTCTTTTTCGTACAATTTATATTAATTTTCACCTACATAAATTTTCTTATTTACCAAATTTAACTTACCATATAAATAATAATAAATATTTCTAATTGGATAAGATAAGTAAAATAAGGAAGCAAATTTTTTTTTTTTTTTTTTTTATAAGGTAAGAATTAGGCTAGTGTCAAGGAGACCTTAACACTCAGCCTATAGCATTCTTGCGGATGAGATCTTGAAGCTCTAAGTTGTTCATGATATCGTTCAGAGAAAGGTTGTGGCCAAGTTTTGCAATATGGTCGGCCACCAAGTTCAATTCTCGAAAGATATGAAAAACCTGCACTGTTTGGAAGGATTTTTATAAGCATAGGATATCAGAGATAAGAATCTCAATTTCCCATGGACAGTGCCAGATTTTATTGATAACATTTGCAATAGTAAGGTTATCAGTTTCTATTTATATAAATTTTTTGTCTTCTTTGCTAAGACTTTGTTTGGTAATGTTATTTATAAAGACAATATTATTTATAAGCGCATTTTTAATAGTTTTATCACATTACTTATTCAAACCCAAAAATTCCTTTGTTAAAAACAAATACCAAAATCATTTATATACTATTACTAAATCCGCAATTATCTCTCCTACGTGTCACTCATCTAAGTATGTCACGTCATTAAATAATTATATACATTAACCTATTCACCCTTATTCTATTTATAATTTATTTTATCTTTTATTTATACAAATTCCCTAAATTAGCACCCCATATATTTTCCATTATACATGATTATATATTACTTTTTCTTACACATATTCCAACTTTAAATTATGTTAATTTCCTTAATTGGTATTCACGAATTAATATTATTTTTATTTATAGAGTGAATTTATTATAAATAATATGAAATATATTACTTTATTTTACTAATTATATGTGTCACATACTTAATTAGTGTCCATAATATAATATGTATATAGATGGTCTGTAAACTCCATTATAAAGAATATAATATGTATATAGATAGTCTATAAATCGGAAGCTTAATTGTTATTTTTACCAAATATTTCCTTTTACTTATTCTATGTGTCACATACTTAATTAGTCTTCATAATATAATATGTATATAGATGGTCCATAAACTCCATTATAAGGAATATAATATGTATATAGATAGCATGTAAAACAAAAGCTTAATTGTTATTTTTACCAAAATATTTCCCATTATACAAGATATTATATTACTTTTTCTTACACATATTCCAACTTTAAAATATGATAATTTCTTTAATTAGTGTCCACGAATACTGTACAAGCAAAATATTTCTCATTATACATGGTAATATATACTTTTTCTTACACATATTCCAACCATAAAATATGTTAATTTTCTTAATTTACTAATTCTATGTGTGTCACATACTTAATTAGTGTTCACCATTTAATATTGTTTATATATTGTCTGTAAACTCCATTATAAAGAATATAATATACAAATCAGAAGCTCTCTACAACACTTTTTACCAGAATTAAGTTATACTATGTCTATAATTAGTACATGTGTTTATGCTAATTTTAATTCTTTTCTTTCGATATAAATACATATGTTTAGGTCTAATTGTTATCACCTTAGATATATCTTTCTTACCATATAAATTAGTAGTAATTTATATAATATTTATAGGTGATATCATTGTAGATGAATAAAGAAAGCTATATTATATCTATATATTGTTCTATACTAATTATTATATATTTGATAACTAATATATATCATTAAATACAAAATATGTAATTAGCACATAGCTTTTTGGTGGCTAAAAAAACACAATTACGGATGATATTTTTTCAGTTGGTGGGCTTTTATACAAATTAGGAAAAATATATAAGGATGATATTTGTTCAACCAATAGACATTTACAATTTGTATTATCTTTTATTATCCAATATACATAAAGTAGGATACTAAATATACATACCTTTATTTACATTATATAAAAAAATAGAAGATACAAATATTATTTTGAAATCCTTTAACCTCTTTAAAAATAATAAAAATTATTGCAACAAAAAATAATTGTAATGCAATGGTCTTTACTTTTAATATAATTATAAAATCATATCAAGTATTTTGCCTTATCTATCTTAATCTATTATGGTTGATTTAGCTATTCTCACATTTTATATAACAAAGATAATTGAATACTTTTAATTAATTCATATCACTAACCCAAATTAACTTATTCCTAATTTACATTCTTTTCTATTTATATTGTTTATGAATATATTACCAAAATTTTATTTAAAAATATATATTTAAATCTATTATTTAGTTCTAGAAATCAAGGTTCGTAAATCGTTATACCTTCTACCTTCAAATAATCAATTTGAGAAACAAACATAAAATTCTCTCATGCGCTAGATCATTTTTTAAAACTTCTATCTACATTACTAAGAAATATATTAGATACATATATTATTTTTGAAATGCTTTAACATCTTCACAAATAATTATTATTATTGCAACAATAATAATAATATGATTAAAATGTCAGATAAATAATACTTATTTTCTCGATAACAACTATAAAGATAGTTATTAATTATAAATCCAAAGGTATATTTTCTCATAAAATATTACAAATATCATTCTTTATCTATTTTAATTTTAATATAATAAAAAAATGTTATAAAATATCTTTTCTAATCTATGCTAATCTACAATGGTTGATTTATATAATCCTAAAGTTTATACAACCTAGATAATTGAATACTTTTTATATAATTCACCCTACATAATTCATAACATCACATTTTTAAATACACAAACTTTTATGATAAGATTGTCATTATAGTAACCAAATGATATAAAAATTAAATTATAATGGTATTGACCTTTTTCTTGATTTTAAATATCAAGCCGGACAATTTTCAACCAGGTATAATTATAATACAATTATCTATACTTGATTTTTAAAAAGTTGTTTTGCATGTTTTGATTAAAAAGGGGATATACAAATCTAAACTTAGTAAAAAAATTAATAAAAAATAACAACAGATTTGTTTATGAATTTGTTTTTAATTTTTGAATATATTTACTCCCAAACTGTAAACAAATTTGTTAAGAAGGAAATTGAAAATTAAAGATATATAACTTTACTATAAAAATATTGTTGGCGTGTCAAAAGAAGGTGAAAACACGTAACATATAGTTAAGGTGCTTATTTTCGGAGGGATATATAGTCTTAGGGGGTTCAGATTTGTAATACCCCTCATTTTAGTAAAGAGTATTTTGGTTAGTTTTCCAAACATTCGTATTGTAGTCGAATTATTTTCAGAGAAGTTCAGACTTTCTGTTCAATACTTGATTTCCGTTATAATTCCTTGAGTGGAATAAAATACATTCGAAGTATTTTTGGGGTTTAGAATAATTGTTCGGGTACGAATATATTTAACCCGGGGTTAAAACCCATACCATAATTCTTCCCGGTCAAAAGTGGGCTTCTCGGTCAAAGAATGGGCAAAAGGCACAAAAATTGCCTTGACCGCACCCGCGGTCATACCCACCGCACCCAGCGGTCAGGAATTGGTCTCCACCGCACCCCGCGGTAAGACCCACCGCACCCGCGCCGTCATGATTTCTTTTATGCTCCGCCGAACGTCGCCTGAGCTGCTTGCCGTTTCGGTCGGCTTTGAGGCGGTGGGGAGGTGCCAGCTGGGCTCCTTGCTTGGCCTAGAAAAGGAGTAGGCTTGGAGGAGGAAGACAGCTCCAATCTCTCTCTCTCTCCAATCTCTCTCTCTCGTTCCATTGTTGCCGGACTTGCAAGCTTTCGCCGGAGTTCTTCAAGGTCGTCGTCGGAGCTACCAAAGGAAGAGGAGGTGCTCTCAAGGTGGTGCTTGGGTGGTCCAGGGAATCCAGAAGTCGGAGCCACCACGAGTCGAGCCCCCATCGTCTTCCCGAGTGAGTTGTCGTCGTCGTCTTCTCGCCTCTGTAGCTTTGCCGCACCCACGGTCAAGCCGCCGCACCCGCGGTGGGCTTGGGCGTGTGTGGTTGTGGCTTGGGCTTTGTGATCTCGTTTGGGACTTTCGTTCCTTCGATTTCGTTCGTTTTTCTTTAGATTCGTACTATTTATTGTCGAATCTAACTTAGGGTTTCGTTATGGGTCGTTCCGTAGGAAATCATAAACTGAGTTTTTCCTCGTTTCGGACCCGGAAACCTGTCGTCTCGAGATTCGTTGAGCTTCATCTAAATATAAGGCAAGTGGTGGTTCGCTCTTGCTTATCATTCCATATTTTTATTGATTATCAATTGTTTAATTGTTAATTAATTTGGGATGAATATTGTTTTCGTATGGGAACAGTTTTGATAACTATATGTGATTTAAAAAGAGATATTATAATAGGTTGTATATATTGCTAGAAACAACGCTATTATATATATATATGATTGAAATACATATATTATAATAGGTTGTATATATTGCTAGAAACAACGCTATTATATCTGTTATTGGCCTCGATGGCTTTGATGTGAATTATGGCTCTTATGTTTTAACTGTTTAGTTAGAACGAGTATTCGTAGGAACACTATGTACCTTGCGAGGTTTAGTGGTTTCTTGATAATGGTGCTAGGAGGATTTTCCCTAGTATCTTCGGTCATGACCTTACCCTTACTCAGGGTATGTGCACACAGCTGGTGTCGCCATTTGGGATGTATTCCCTGGGATGTATTCCCTTTGATATCTCTTGTGAGGAGATCCGATATCTCTTGTGAAGAGATCTTAAAAGCTTATAACGTAAAATGTACGTTTTGGAATTAAATAAGATAAGTGCTTTAGTGCACATAATTAATGAACCTTGGGCGAGAAGTACAACATGGAAACTCGTCTGGGCTTCGATTAGAGTAAGTCCACCTTCCGAATCTGAATTCGCATTATGCGGTGAGGTTGGTCGTGGACCCAAATAGTCAAGTCGCTTTTAAACGTTTGCGTGAAACTTTAATGTTCCCAAACATTGTCATACTTTCCGATAAGACCCAATTCGTTGGAGTCTTCTCTTCATATGTTTCCTTAAGACTCATTCTTTCAGAGTCCTTTCTCTTGATCATACCTTTTCGTATATTTCAGTAGGAGTATGGTGGTTGACTATCGTCATCGACTTTATTCGAGAAGCGATGAGTCTAACCTAATACGACTACTTAGAACCTTTTTGTTTTACCCTTGCATAGTCTTTCATTAGACTAACCAACCGGTTATATTCCCTTGCATGGTTGGCTAGTGTCATCCGTCTCATACGGCACATCAGATAAACTGCAGTTCCGATGAAGGCTAGAAACGACAATGATGGCAGTTGGAATTTTGAAGAGTTTTACCAGGTTGAGATTCCTTGGTGGGTGATCGTTTAGATCAAGACCCTTGTGTCCTTTATGTATTAAGACTTCCGCTGTAATATATTTGATTATGTATTTTGAATCATGGATGTAATTCCGAAACATTTGCTTTAATCAAAAGTTATGATATTTTGTATTATAACTGTTGTTTTATGATTTATATAAACGGGTTAAGCCTGGGGTGGCTTCGGATGTGAATTCCGAGGTCACTGGCAGTAAATTTTTTAAATGGGTGGGTTTTAAAACATTTTCTTGGAACGAATTTTTTTATAAACCGTTTACTCGTTTGAAACTGAGAAATGTGTTCGAAGGATTTGAATTTCCAATTAAAATTTTTATTCTGCCGATCTAGTCGTGCCTTTTTCTTTAGTCTGATATGGAAGTGAACTTCTATATTTAGAAAGACTAACTCTTTTCTCGTCACCCGTAGGTTATGGGTGCATGCTTTTCTCTTCGAAGGGACTCGGAAGAAGTCGAGGTGGCTCCGCCATCTCCAATGAGGTATGAGTTTCCAGTTTCCCTACGATGCTTCGAGGTCGGAGAATCTAGTAGTCCACCCGAGGAGGTGAAGACTGTACTACCCGAGTCAGTAGTACTAGTATCCGATAGGACCAAGGTTCTAGTGGCAGAACCTACAGAGGAGTCAAGGGAGGACACGGAAAATGAAGAGGAGTGGTCAAGGTATGCAAGAGGGCATTACAACGACGACTTCATGATTGAGATGATTCCCGAGGAGGATCTAGATGAAGAGGATCCTGAAGAAGACCCGGAAGAGGATCCAGAAGAAAAGGAGGACCCCGAGGAGGACCTCGAGGGACAGGGCCACGAGTCTGATGGCTTAGAGCGCTTATTGGTGGGCAGCGAGGACTCGAGAATGGAGTTTATCTATCCCAGTCCGGAGTTGCCGCATGAGCAAGAATACTCCCATTGACTTCGGCCGATTGGGATACGCTTTAAGAGGTAGTATTTCCAAGAAGAAGAAATGGTCCACAAAATGCATCTGAGAACTCACAACCTATTCCTGCTCAGAGAAGGCTAATGTTGAGTCCTGACTCGCGAGAGGCACTTCGCCTAAGTCAGATGATTTCCCCAGAAGAGCGCCGCCAGATGGACGAGGCGGTTGAGCATGCTCTAAGAAGGGCAAGACCAAGGAATGAGCCATGTGCTCCTGGACCGAGCAGGGTAAGGAGTCTTTCACCAGATTCTGATGGTAAACCCCGTTCGAAGAAACCTTGTATGAGGAGTGGCGATTACAGGAAATGTTTCAGGGCGCCATGATTGGGCCAGTGCTGATTAGCAGTTTCTTTTCTTGTATTCCAGTTGTTTTGTTAAGAACCTAAGTCTCCGGACAATTTTGTCTTGACGCTCGGGAGATCCCTTTTGTAAAACGTATTAGCTCAGTTGAGCTTATCAATGAAAAGTATCAAGTTTGATCTATTCTGAGTTAATTTTTATTACGTTAAGTATATTGAATGATATTAATGTAATAAAATACTTGAAATTTGATCGGTAAACAGATGGTGAACATAAGGAACACCATTCGTGCTGGTGCTGGGCCAAGTATTGACCCCATACCAAATGAGAGGAATACCGCAAACGTTGTGGATGAACACGAGTCTGCTTCTAACAACAACCAAAGGGGCAATGACCAAGTTCCGGTCAACACTCTAATGGTATTTGATGCAGCAGTAATTGAAGCTATTCTGGGAATCGTTATGCAAGCATTCACCGACATCATGCGACCAATTGCGCCTCAGGCACAGGCTGTGCAAATTCCTCCAGCGGTTCCTAGATTTGAGGAGCCTAATATCCATGTACCCCAAGAGGAAGCGGTCAGGAATAGAGGCGACTATGGCCGAGCACTGAAGGCCATAAGCTCTATGAGGCCCGACTGCTATGATGGGAAGGGAGAGCCAGTTAGAGTGGCACATTGGTTTTCCCACATGAAGCGACTATTCCGCAATGTTGATTGCACTGAAGCAGAGAAGGTGCACATTGCATCCCTTCATCTGAAGGAAGTAGCCAGTGAATGGTAGGAAGGTACAGGTTTGGCTGATCACCCAGGTTTGAACTGGGGAATGTTCAAGGCCAAAATGACTGATCGTTTCTTCTCCCTAGCTATGAGGGAAGAAAAACATAAGGAATTGCTCTATCCAAAGACAGATGGTTTAAAAGTGACCGAGCTTGTGACCAAGTTCAATCATTTATTGCGGTATGCCGGGCCGGAGGTGTCCAATGAAGAGCAAAAGATTTGGCATTTCCACGAGTGGATGAACCCAGATATTAAGCCACTAATGATACATCACGGATGCTCTACTCTAGAGCAGTACGTGGACGCTGCCTATAAGTTGGAAGTGACTCTGGAGGAGTCAACATATCAAAGTCGCCAGAGGTCAATGCAGGGCCAGCCTCAGGCGAGTGGATTTAAGCGTCCCGTGCCACCGTCTAATTTTGCCAAGTCTGGCAGAGCAAAAACGGATATGACTCATGGAGGGTCTACACGTCAATCGGGTCAGGGCAAGAGTCTGATCCAATGCTATAACTGTGGTACACACGGACACAAGAGTAATGAGTGTCCAAAGGAGAAGAAGACGTGTTTTGGCTGTGAAAAGGTGGGACATTTGCAGAAGTTCTGTCCACAGCAAAGGCAGAAAGGAGCTGAGTCACAGCAAGGGCCAGTTAATCAGAACAATCGACCTAAGTTCAGACCAGTGGAAGCTCCTAGTCCTTCGATGTAGACGTCTGCACAGAATAAGGGGAAAGCCCCAACAGCTTCTGGAGGTCAAGGTCAACGCCTTTATGAGATGCGTGAGGCTGATGGACCTAATGCTCCAATTGCTCAAGGTACTCTATACCTTCATTCTACTTCAGTATGTATGTTATTTGATTCGGGTGCTACCCATTCTTTTATTTCGGAAAGTTGTGTTAGTAAGTTAGGATTAGTATGCAACGGGGTTTGTGAACCTTTCGTTGTTAATCTTCCTAATGGTGAACATTTGATTGGAACCAAACGTCTGTCAGAATTTCCGATTACCATCCAGGGTAAGAAGTTCGAAGCATATTTGATCTGTATAGCCATGTCTCCATACGACATTATTCTCGATATGGATTGGCTGATGCATCATAAGGCGGTAATCGATTTCAGCTCAAGGACTGTGATGGTGTCATTTGGGGGCCAATATGTATGCAAGTTTAAGGGTCGGAATGACGCTGATAACGGCAGGCTTATCAATGCGATGGCTGCGTTCAAGCTACTTCGACAAGGTTATGTCGGGTACCTGTGCTATCTAGACGAGCCCAAGAAAGATGAACCTTCAATTCCTGATATTCCGGTTGTTTGTGAATATCCGGATGTCTTTCCGGAGGAGATTCCTGGTTTACCCCCGCATCATGACGGAGAATTTACTATCGATCTCGAGCCTGGTACTGCGCCGATCTCTAAGGCACCGTACCGGATGGCTTCTGTTGAGATACAAGAGTTGAAGAAGCAACTCGAAGATCTTCTTGAGAAGGGTTATATAAGGCTGAGTGCATCGCCTTGGGGTGCTCTGGTCTTGTTTGTCAAGAAGAAGGATGGATCGTTCCGACTTTATATCAACTATCGTGAGTTGAATAAGGTCACGATCAAGAATAAGTATCCGTTGCCGAGGATTGATGATCTGTTGGATCAACTGTAGGGAGCAAAGGTCTTTTCCAAAATCGATCTGAGGTCTGGTTACCATCAGCTCAGGATTCGTGAGGAGGATATTCTGAGGACTGCATTCCGGACGAGATATGGTCACTACGAGTTCGTAGTCATGTCATTTGGACTTACCAATGCTCCAGCAGTCTTCATGGATCTGATGCATCGATGTTTCCACCAATACTTGGATAAGTTCGTAGTGGTCTTCATCGACGATATTTTAATTTATTCCCCGAGTGAGGAAGCTCACGAGGAACATCTTCAGATCACTTTGTCAGTTCTTAGACAAAATCAGTTGTATGCAAAGTTGTCTAAGTGTGACTTTTGGATCAAGGAAGTGGCTTTCTTAGGCCATGTGATTAATGAGAATGGGGTTATGGTTGATCCCCAGAATATTGAAGCAGTAGCCAATTGGAAGCGGCCTTAGAATGTGAAGGAGATGTGCAGTTTTCTAGGACTCGTTGGTTATTATAGACGGTTCGTGGAGGGATTCTCTAAGATCGTTCTACCCATGACCGGTCTGCTCCACAAAGTCCATAAGAAGTTTGTCTGGGATGACAAGTGCGATGCCAGTTTTCAGAAGTTGAAGCAATGTCTGACCTCCGCACCCGTGTTAGCGCTACCGGAAGGAAATGATGGTTATGTGGTCTATAGTGATGCTTTGAAGAGTGGGTTGGGATATGTTTTGATGCAGAGAGGCAAGTTTATTGCATACGCATCCCGACAGTTGAAGACGTATGAGGCAAACTATCTGACGCATGATCTGGAACTAGCAACTGTAGTTTTTGCGCTGAAAATTTGGAGACACTATCTCTATGGTGTAAGGTGTCAAGTCTTCACCGATCACAAGAGTCTCAAATATATATTCACTCAAAAGGAGCTAAATATGAGACAACGTCGTTGGTTAGAGCTACTCAAAGACTACGACATCGAATTGTTGTATCATTCGGGCAAGGCTAATGTAGTAGTCGATGCATTGAGCCGGAAGACGCCGCACGAGACTATAGTGGCTTTACTCACTGCTCAGACCAAGCTAAACCAAGGGTTGTGCGACATTGAAGTCTTGTACGATCAACGTAGAGGATATCTGAGTATGTTGGAGATTCAGGCCACGCTACTTGATCAAATCAGGAGAGACAAGTTGATGATGTAGTCTTGGTGAAGCTAAGCAGTGAAGTGATGGACGGGAAAGCTCCTGATTTTGTGATTCAGGAAGATGGATCACTCTGGTTTCAGAACCGGATTTGTGTGCCTGACGTTGATGGTCTTCGCACAGTTAGTGATGAAGAAGGCCCATTCATCATCTTATTCTGTACATCCAGGCTCTAGCAAGATGTACAAGGACCTCAGGAAGAAGTTCTGGTGGCCCAACATGAAGTGGGATGTAGCAGAGTTTGTGGCGAAATGCTTGACTTGTCAGAAGGTCAAGATAGAATATCGTAGACCAGATGGTGAGTTGCTACCTCTTCCAGTTCCAGAATGGAAATGGGAAGATATTGCTATGGATTTCATCACTGGGCTGCCAAAGACTCAAAGCCAGAAAGATACTATATGGGTAATCATTGACAGGCTCACAAAGAGTGCTCATTTCGTGGCTATCAAGTCAACATGGGGAACCCAGAAGTTATCAAAAGTGTTTTTACACGAAATCATCCGTTTGCATGGTACTCCAAAGACCATTGTATCGAATCGTGATGGCCGATTCATGTCAAGATTCTGGAAAGAACTACATAAGGCCATGGGAACCGAGCTGAGATTCAGCACTGCGTTTCATCCTCAGACGGATGGACAGTCTGAGAGGACCATCCAGACCTTGGAAGATATGCTAAGAGCTTGTACACTCGATCGTCCGACTAGCTGGGAGAACAGCCTGAGTCTGATTGAGTTCACATACAACAACAGTTGGCATGCTACCATAAAGATGGCTCCATTCGATGCTTTGTACGGTCGAAGGTGCAGATCTCCAATTTGTTGGGATGAAAATGCCGAAAAGGTTCTTCTCGGACCAGAGTTAGTCGAAAGGACTTCCTCGGACATTGCTTTGATAAGACAAAGGATGTTGACAGCTCAGAGTCGACAGAAGTCTTACGCAGATCTGAAGCGTAGAAATGTTGAGTTTGAGGTTGGTGACAAAGTGTTTGTCAAAGTGTCGACATCCAAAGGTGTGTTTAGGTTTGGTAAGCGTGGGAAGCTTAACCCTCGCTACGTGGGACCGTTTGAGATCCTTGATAGAGTGGGGTCTCTAGCGTATCGTTTGGCATTGCCGCCATCGGCACATCCAGTGCATAACGTGTTCCACGTATCTTTGTTGAGGAAGTACGTGCCTGATGAGTCTCATGTGCTGAGTTATGAAGACATCGAGATTCAGACAAATGGTACCTACGAGGAGATACCGGTGTGTATTCTCGAAAGCCATGAGAAGCAGTTACAGAATAAGGTGGTACCATTGGTATGGATTTTGTGGTCCAAGTCAGGAACTGAAGAAGTTACTTGGGAAACCTGGGAAACGGAGGCGGACATGCTTAGACGTTTTCCCGAGCTATTTTCGGCCTAGTTTCGGGGTCAAAACCTTTTTAAGGGGGTAGTGTTGTAACGCCTCGCTTTTCTTTGGTTTATTCGGCCAAGTTTCGGGGTCGAAACTTTTTGTAAGGGGGAGGTGATGTAATACCCCTCATTTTAGTAAAGAGTATTTTGGTAAGTTTTCCAAACACTCGTATTGTAGTCGAATTATTTTCAGAGAAGTTCAGACTTTCTGTTAAATACTTGATCTCCGTAATAATTCCTTGAGTGGAATAAAATACATTCGATGTATTTTTGGGGCTTAGAATAATTGTTCGGGTACGAATATATTTAACCCGGGGTTAAAACCCATACCATAATTCTTCCCGGTCAAAAGTGGGCTTCTCGGTCAAAGAATGGGCAAAAGGCACAAAAATTGCCTTGACCGCACCCGCGGTCATACCCACCGCACCCAGCGGTCAGGAATTGGTCGCCACCGCACCCCGCGGTAAGACCAACCGCACCCGCGCCGTCATGATTTCTTTTCTGCTCCGCCGAACGTCGCCTGAGCTGCTTGCCGTTTTGGTCGGCTTTGAGGCGGTGGGGAGGTGCCAACTGGGCTCCTTGCTTGGCCTATAAAAGGAGGAGGCTTGGAGGAGGAAGACAGATCTAATCTCTCTCCAATCTCTTTCTCTCGTTCCATTATTGCCGGAGTTGCAAGCTTTCGCCGGAGTTCTTCAAGGTCATCGCCGGAGCTACCAAAGGAAGAGGAGGTGCTCTCAAGGTGGTGCTTGGGTGGTCCAGGAAATCCAGAAGTTGGAGCCACCACGAGTCGAGCCCCCATCGTCTTCCCCGATGAGTTGTCGTCGTCGTCGTCTCGCCTCTATAGCTTTGCCGCACCCGCGGTCAAGCCGTTGCACCCGCGGTGGGCCTGGGCGTGTGTGGTTGTGGCTTGGGCTTTGTGATCTCGTTTGGGACTTTCGTTCCTTCGATTTCGTTCGTTTTTCTTTAGATTCGTACTATTTATTGTTGAATCTAACTTAGGGTTTCGTTATGGGTCATTCCATAGGAAATCATAATCTGAGTTTTTCCTCTTTTCGGACCCGGAAACCTGTCGTCTCGAGCTTCGTTGAGCTTCTTCTAAATCTAAGGCAAGTGGCGGTTCGCTCTTGCTTATCATTCCATATTTTTATTGATTATCAATTGTTTAATTGTTAATTAATTTGGGATGAATATTGTTTTCGTATGTGAACAGTTTTGATAACTGTATGTGATTTAAAAAGAGATATTATAATAGGTTGTATATATTGCTAGAAACAAAGCTATTATATATATATATATATGATTGAAATACAAGTATTATAATAGGTTGTATATATTGCTAGAAACAACGTTATTATATCTGTTATTGGCCTCGATGGCTTTGATGTGAATTATGGCTTTTATGTTTTAACTGTTTAGTTAGAACGAGTATTCGTAGGAACACTATGTACCTTGCGAGGTTTAGTGGTTTCTTGATAATGGTGCTAGGAGGATTTTCCCTAGTATCTTCGGTCATGACCTTACCCTTACTCAGGGTATGTGCACACAGCTGGTGCCGCCATTTGGGATGTATTCCCTTTGATATCTCTTGTGAGGAGATCCGATATCTCTTGTGAAGAGATCTTAAAAGCTTATAACGTAAAATGTACGTTTTGGAATTAAATAAGATAAGTGTTTTAGTGCACATAATTAATGAACCTTGGGCGAGAAGTACAACGTGGAAACTCGTGTGGGCTTTGATTAGAGTAAGTCCACCTTTCGAATCTGAATTCGCATTATGCGGTGAGGTTGGTCGTGGACCCAAATAGTCAAGTCGCTTTTAAACGTTTGCGTGAAACTTTAATGTTCCCAAACATTGTCATACTTTCCGATAAGACCCAATTCGTTGGACTCTTCTCTTCATATGTTTCCTTAAGGCTCATTCTTTCAGAGTCCTTTCTCTTGATCATACCTTTTCGTATATTTCAGTAGGAGTATGGTGGTTGACTATCGTCATCGACTTTTATTCGAGAAGCGATGAGTCTAACCTAATACGACTCCTTAGAACCTTTCTGTTTTACCCTTGCATAGTCTTTCATTAGACTAACCAACCGGTTGTATTCCCTTGCATGGTTGGCTGGTGTCATCCGTCTCATACAGCACATCAGATAAACTGTAGTTCCGATGAAGGCTAGAAACGACAATGATGGCAGGTGGAATTTTGAAGAGTTTTACCAGGTTGAGATTCTTTGGCAGGTGATCGTTTAGATCAAGACCCTTGTGTCCTTTATGTATTAAGACTTCCGCTGTAATATATTTGATTATGTATTTTGAATCGTGGATGTAATTCCGAAACATTTGCTTTAATCAAAAGTTATGATATTTTGTATTATAACTGTTGTTTTATGATTTATATAAACGGGTTAAGCCTGGGGTGGCTTCGAATGTGAAGTCCGAGGTCACTGGCGATAATACCTTTCAAGGATATATATTTGGGGGTGTTACAAGATTAAGTAATTATATAGTGGATTGGATTGAACTTAATTAGAATTTTGGACATATTTTGTTGTGGCTATTTATTATTTGGCATTTGTGGTTAATTTATATGACATAACTGATACCAAACTTTGTTTATTTTATTGTTTTAATATAATGGTTTTATGTTCACTTGATAATATTAAGTAAATATAACCTTTAGCTTCGGAAAAAATAAAACGAAACTCAAAAATTAAAAATTGATAGTCAAACGATTGTCTATATACCTTAATTGATCCACTTTTTTGTTACAAATTCTATAAAAGTGGTAAAGTGAACCTTAGACTGATGATATGGCTAAAGAAAATATGTTGTGTTATAAACCTATGCAATGTAATTTTCTTTTGCAATATCATAAGTGTGATCAAATTTCTAGAGTCTACGTCATTACTTTTACTGGAACTGTCACTTGAAAAATTGAATTATTTCATTTTTTAGTATATATGTATATATAGATTGATGCGAATCGGCATTCGCATCAAGAGCATTCAACGTCACCACCATCAGCGCCGACGTCACCTCTAGGGCATGTAGAAAGACGCGGCGAAGTTCCTACAAATGAGGCCCCTTTTTCACACAAGGCTAATTCAGGTGTGGATGTGACAACTAGCTCAACGGCGCCCAACAAACCTCTCACTCGTGCAGGCGCCCGAGCATTAGCACGCATGGAACGAGCTAAGGCCGTGACTCACCAGGCCTCGGGCGTGCTCATGCGTTCTCAAGCCAAGAAGGTGCTCAAGGACCTCCAAAGAAGGCTATTAGCTCAAGGAGTGCCTGGCCAAACGCTCGACGCCACGGTGACCTTGCTTTGCCAAGTGAAGGTGCCGACACAAGAAGAAGAGTTGCGGCACTCACCGAGCCCATCTACCCCAACCGGTCTCCAACTCCTCCTACAGCCCTCATGGACCCAAGGAGTGCCAAGGGACTCAGGTTGGCCGAGCAAAGTGGCGGAGTGCCCGGTGGACCAGCGATAGCCACATCTTGACATCCACAGCGTCGGCGTCGGCAATGTCATGACATTCCAACCAGGCGATCTCCCAGATGCCTCGTGCGTTTGGTCTGATTTTGGTGGGCTTCTTCCAGATGATGTCTAGGCCGACATATCCAAAATTAAGCTTAAACGGAGTCGTTTTGCCATGTTGCTACCGAGGGCCTGTTTTAGAACATTAGTAGACTACTTAAGGGTTTTTGGCTTCAGTTTTTAACATGTTTTAGCATAAATTTTGATTAAGTTTTTCCAAAGAAAACACTCTCAAAAACTCTCAAGCTTGAACGTCTGATTTGGTGTGTTTATCCAAATTCTCGTGGTTAAGATCTAAGTGCGCATATCTTAGTTTTTGCCCTCGAAACCTAGTGAATTTGTTTGTGAGTTTATCCAAGAAATCCAGTAGCCTATCCTTCTCCATTCTCCTTCCAAATTCATCTGAAATTGTCCTCTAGATCTCTCGCTCAAGTGGTTTTCTAGCCACTTCTCGGATTGCTTTTCAAGAGGAGCCTTCATCGGAGGCTTGGACGACGAAACTACCTTGGACCAGTCCGGATCCGTGTTTGGGCCGTATCATTTGGTATCAGAGCCTCTTTTAAGATTAGTCTCCAATTTCCAAGTTGTTCCCATAAGAAAAGCTTGCGATTCTTCACCTTTTGTCTCTAGCCGAGTGGTTGTTGAGTTCTTGTGTTCTTGTGTTCTTGGCCTGAGTTTTCTGGAATTCTTTGTGTGTTTCTTGGCTGAGATCTAGTGGGGAAGAAGAAGTTAAGAGGGAGATGTTGAGGGCTGCCCCAAAACGTAACCTTATTTGGCCATTAATCTTGTTTAAATTTTGCAATCAATTCGGACATTTAATGCTTTAATTCAGCCTTGACCCAAGTTACATTACCATTCTTTTATTTTCTTGGCTTAATTAAGCATGTATGCTGCATGAAATATACTATAAAGCTTGCTCAAGTGTCACAAAAAGGAAAGGCACTTAATCTCTAGTTTGTTTTTGGACTTATAGTTACGTGACCAAGTGAACCGTGTGGAATTGTTTGTATCTTGTAACTCGTCAAAGTTGTGATCAATTGTAATACTTAGCATCGATCTTACATATATAAAAAAAAACTCGAGAAAGACAAGGCAAAGGCCATAAACAGTCGAGTTCTTATTTCTGAAATTTCTTTTCTTTTCTTTTTGTCTAAGTGTCAAGGTCCTTGAATTGGTGAAGGGTTGAGTTCTTATTACTTTTGTGCACTTGAGATAGGCTTAAAAATCTTGACTAAGTGTAGCATACGTGTGAAGTTAAGCCTCTTGACCAAACACCATTCCTAGCCTTGACCCCAATTGGTGAAATCTTGTAACTTTCCTTGTGGTTATCAACTTGATTATTGTGACTACTCTTGGAAAGGTGTTTTGCCTTTTGATTGTGTCCAAGCTAGGTGGGACGTGGAGACTCCTCATCCGTTGAGAAGCCAAGAGAAGTTGCTCCACCGAGGTAAACATTCCAACTCTTCAATTCGGTTTTTGGACTAATCATTTTATTTGAGTGTCTTTGTAGCATGGCTGGTGGCAAAGACAAAGTGTTTGAGGAAGAGCTAAGTGACACCGTGAGTTACCCCTTTACCGAGGACGTGACCAAGGATGTAGTCGCCCAATGGGACATGCCCCTAATCTTTGATGAGTATGCAGAAGATGATGATTTGTTGTTAGACCCTATGGCCATGAGCGAGAGTTTGGTGACTCAAGAAGTTATTGGGAGCAAAGAGGTCAAAGAAGATAAAGAAGAAAAAAGTCTTGCAACCGCTACCATTGGAGAAGGCTTTGTGATCTCTAAGGTGAAAGAAGAGCCTTTTGATCCAAGGTATGACTCCTATGCAAACATGGAGCCAATTTATGATGGAGATGAACTTTTGGAGATGCCTCCTATGTTTGAAGAAGAAAAGTTTTCGGAGGTGCCTTTTGTAGAGCCCACACCCATGGTTGACTATGGCCAACGAGAGAAAAGCTTCCACCACCTATGTGCCATTGCTGGCCATGACCAACCTTTCTTAGCTTTGGTTGATAGCGAAAGTGATCAAAATGTGATCTCTGAATCCGTGGTTCAAATGTTAGGTCTTGTGACTCAACCACAAAATCCACCCATTGTGATAGGATGGGTGAATGAGGGCCATAAGATCAATGTGGATAAGAAGGTTCATGTGAGCTTTAGCTTGGGAGCCTATTCAGATTGTGCGACATTTGTGGTGATGCCCACACATGCATTTGATCTCATCTTAGGGCAACCATGGCAGTTCGACCTCAACGTCATCCATGAAGGCCGCCTCAATGTGAATCATGTGTACAAAGATGAAGTGTGGTACCGGTTGGAGGCCATGAGTTTGTAAGCATTGAAGGAGGCTAGAAGGCTGACGAGGCTAAAGTCGTGATGCCTATCAAAGTAATCCTTAAAAACCTAACTAAGTATAGTAGGCAAGCAAGGGTCGAATCCCACAAGGAGGTATCAATCTTTCTAAGTGCAACAGTTGTATGTGAATAGTAACAAAGGGGGGGTTTTGGTTTGTTTCAATGTAACAAAGTAAATAAAAGCAAAGGATGTAATCAATTGGTGAGAAGTAACTTAGCCAGACAAATATCCACCATTCAGTTTGATTGGTTGATCATTAATTATCTCTAATTCCTACCAATGAATGTTCCTATTCCTTTTCTTAAGTTATAAGCAGGACAAACAGACCCTGAGAATACTAACTATCAAATAACCAGGAAAACCTCCAGATTCAATTCAATAGCAGCAATAGGCACAGAAATTTCAATAGATACATGCAAGTGCAACAAACAGTCTTACTATGCATGCAATCAATTCTCTCTACAATAAACCAGTCCAAACAGTTCTTAGAATATCGCAGTTGCTACTCTGAATTAGGTATTTCAAACAGAAATAACCAAACCCTAGCAATAGATAATTACATTCAAAGGAAAAGAAATAGAATTATAATCTCACAACCAAATACAAACGAAGGCTTCAATCGTCGGACTAAGCAATAGTTGCTTAGTTCTTCATAGTCTTCAAAGCATACAAACTCAAAGGGAAAAACTGAACGATAATGTTGTAACTTGAATAATCTAGAATGAATGATAAAAAGGCTGCCAATGCTAACTAGGTTATAACCCCGAGCAAAACCTAATACTAGAAAGATAAGAAATAGAATCTTAAAAGGAAATAAAATAAACTAGGGGAAATAAAAGAAAATAAATAAAATAAAACAAAAGCTTCAGACGAAATCTCGCTCCCGCGTATGTGAACAGTAGCCGCGACCGCGGCAATTCCTTCTGCGACCGCGAAAAAGTTTCTGGAGTAGTCGTTGTGTCTTGTATTTTTCCGCGACCGCGGATGGAGCTTCCGCGCCCGCGGAAATTGTTCTGTTGCGTTCTTCAGCTCCTTCTTCACCTCTTCTTATGTCACCACGCCAGGAAAAATGAGGAATCCTAATAATCACTCTTCTTCTTTTCACTCATTTTGCCAAGGCACCCTTTCGGGTTTTCACCAAGCCACTCATTTCATTTTTCAATAGATGGGCTCACAAAACTCACATCACTCTTGACCTCATATTACCCCAACCTAATGCTGGTCCAAGCCACCTGCTTATTACCTAAGCCACCCTTTCGGGTTTTCGACTTATCCCAGGATTTATTTTTGTCTTTTTTCTTATTTTTGACTTTTTCAATTTTTTGTACTTTTCTTTTTATTCAGACGACTAGCAAGTATAGATCACTCCTCCATGCTTAAACATTGCATTGTCCTCAATGTAATGAAAGATAAAAAAGATGAAGCACAGGGAAAAGCAGAAAAGTACTCACACCGTCACCGAGGTGGCCTGGAAGTGGATGTTGGGGCTGGCGGTAAATCATTCAAAACACATGTCTCTGGTGTTGCGGCGGTCCTCCTCAAGCAAAACTCCATGTGCAACCAAATAGATCCACTGTAAGGGAAGTGGTACATCAAAGAAACGGGGTTGCACGGGCCTTCAACGAACACAGAATGGGAGCCCGAATGTAATCGTGGTGTGGGCTCTGGTGTTCCTCCTCGTCAGCTGTCAAATGTCGGGCCATCAGTGATGCCAAATACAAATGTGTTAGGCTATTGTCTCCTCCTTGGCAGCATGATGCACACCACTTCTTGAAATAATCCTCGGACAGCTAGGTCGCGATCGCCGATGTAAGGCCGCGGTCGCGGAAAAACGTCAAACTTTTTTTCTTTTTTTCTTTTTCTTTACGAATATTTTTTTTCTTCAGATAGGGGGACTTACAGTGGGAAATCCGCGGTCGCGGAAAATTTTCCGCGCCCGCGGATTTGTGTCTGGTGCGAGTTGTACACCGTCTTCGAATTTTGGCTTCGAGTCTCCTACCTGCGTTTTAGTCTAAAACGAAAACAACACAAATAAAAACTTGAAATGAAAAGACACGAAAAGAAATACATACCTCGGGTTGCCTCCCGATCAGTGCCTTGGTTATTGTCGTGGCTCGACATGGTGCTCTCCAGATCAACTTGGGTTGCTCACATCAACCGAACACTTGGGGTCACAATCAGGAGGGTGTCTCTTTGCATCATCTATGTTGTGCTCGACCCTCACCCCATCAAACTCCATGGTGAGCGAACCACTACTCACATCAATCTTCATATTTGCCGTCTTCATGAACGGCCTACCCAGCATCACAGGGGCTGCATGTTTGTCTTACCCCGTATCCATCACAAAGAAATCCACAGGGAAAATCAAATTATCAACCTCTACCAGAACATCCTGCACGACTCCCTTGGGATACACATAGGACATATCCGCTAATTGAATCACATTCCTTGTCTTTTGTAACGGTCCAAGCTCCAAAGACTCGTACAGTGAGAGAGGCAGTATGTTTATAGATGCACCCAAATCCAGCATGGCTTTATCGAACATGGTGTCACCTATTTTGATGGGAATGATGAACATGCCTGGGTCACTGCACTTCTTGGACAACCGCTTTTGCAGCATGGCGAAGACATTCTCGCTTACTTGGACCTTCTTCTGCTCTTTCACTGCTTTCTTCCTCTTAATCGTGCACAATTCCTTCAAAAATTTTGCATAGCGAGCTATGCTATTAACTAGCTTGATCAAAGGAATGTTTACCTCGTAATTACTGAAGGTCTCAATAGTTCCTTTTCGTTCTCCAGCCTTCTAGTATCCTTCAGCGCCTCGGGAAAGGACGCGGGTGGTTTCAGCGAACCGAGCGGAGGAAAAGACGGACGAACATAATCGTCGTGGGCAGCTTCGAAAGGATCTGGGTCGCCAGTGGCCTTTTCGCGGTTGCGGATTGGGTCCCGTGGTCGCGGAACTCCGTCTGGAGCTTTGGATGTGCCAGGAAGAAGTCCGCGGTCGCGGATTGAATTCCGCGGTCGCGAATCTTCATATTTTTCTTCTTCTCCATAAACTTTTTTGCGGTCGCGGAAAAAGTTCAGAAAATTCACCGCCTTCAGCTGTGTTTCCGCGGTCGCGGCTGCCTTCTCCGCGGTCGCGGAATTCTTTTTGTTGCCCTCGAACTTACTCCATCTGTGTTCCGCTTCTCAGCGGCATTGCACACACATTTTCTCTCGGGTTTGCTACCGTTTGAGATGGTAGTTTCCCCGAATCCCGGGCCTCTAGTTTGCTCACTGCTAGGGAAATTTTCCCCACTTGCTTCTCCATCTTCTGAATACTAGACTTCATCTCTTGATTTTGGTGGGCCATAGTGTTTGCCAACGTCGATACGCTCTGAGCGAGAGCACTATGTTGTTAGACCATATTGTTTGCCAACGTCGATACGCTCTGAGCGAGAGACCTGATCATGTCATCACTGGACATAGATGAACTTGCGTTTTGGCCTTGGGGTCTGGGGTCATATGGAGCTCTGAATTGTTGTTGTTGTTGACCCTCAGGCCGCTGAAATTGTTGTTGCTGCTGTAAAAACTGTGGTGGCCTCTGGTGAAACTCTTGATCATCACGACCCTGAGGAGAATTCTGTTGGTTCCCGTATCTCAAATTGGGGTGATCTCTCCACCCTAGATTGTATGTGCTGCAGTACGGGTCATATCTTGGTCTAGGAGGGCCGAAACCTCCTATAGCATTTACTTCAGCAGTGGGCTCCTGCAGCGTGGGACATGCATCCGTAGGGTGCATCGTGTCATAGCAGATCCCACAAGACTTGACTTGCTGCTGGCCACCCTTCATCATAAATCTCCTCATCATCTCCTTCATCTCAGCCATCTCAGAAATTAGTGAGGACGATGGCTGAGAGTCTGCGGCCTTGACTGCTTAGGCGCTCGCCCTCTTACTAAACTGTCTTGAGCCCTCAGATAGCTCAATGAATACCTCAAATGCTGCAGCTGGCGTCTTGTTCAGGATATTTCCACCACAAGCTGCGTTCACCATTCTTCGCTCATCATCAAGAAGTCCACCATACAAATAAAGTATGAGGTCTTGGTCAGAATACCCATGGTAGGGACAGCTTGAGATCAACCTCTTGAACCTCTCATAGTACTCATACAACGTCTCAGTAGCATGCTGCTCAATGTTGCTAATATTCCTCTTCAGGCTATTGAGCTTCGTCGCAGGGAAGTACTTCTCCAAGAAGGCTTTCTTCATTTTAGCCCATGTGTCTATGCTTCCTGGGGCCAAATAGTAGAACCAATCATTGTCCGTATCCTTCATAGAGAAAGGAAAGGCCCTCAGCTTGATCTGGTCCTCAGTAATGTTTTTGGGCTTCATACTGCTACAGACAACGTGGAATTCAGACAGATATTTGTTGGGGTCTTCTCCACTCATCCCATGGAAGTGGGGTAGTAAGTGAATCAACCCAGATTTGAGCTCAAAATTCACGCCATCCGCCAACTCAGAGAATTGCACAGCGAGCGGCTGCTGTTCTAGATTCGGGGCAGTCAACTGCCTCAAAGTCGATGCTTCCTCAGCCATCTCTAGTTGCGTACGGGCTGCTAAACGGTTTCTGGAAAGTGTTCTTTCGATTTTTGTATCAAAATCTAAAAGTGGAGAGTCAGTAGCACGGGTATGGACCATAAGATAGGTCCACACAAAAGTTGGCACACAAACAAACACAAAGAAAATTTTAAAACTTGCCTCCCCGGCAACGGCGCCAAATTTGACGAGGCTAAAGTCGCGATGCCTATCAAAGTAATCCTTAAAAACCTAACTAAGTATAGTAGGCAAGCAAGGGTCGAATCCCACAGGGAGGTAACAATCTTTCTAAGTGCAACAGTTGTATGTCAATAGTAACAAAGGGGGTTTTTGGTTTTTTTCAATGTAACAAAGTAAATAAAAGCAAAGGATGTAATCAATTGGTGAGAAGTAACTGATCGACACTATTTTGTAGTGTATTTCTAGGGGTTGTTACCAGGTTTGAGGTGCCATTTGGTTGGATTTAGAGGACAATTGGAGATTATGGAGTTAGAGCGTTGAAGTGTGGTTTTGGTAGTCTGGAGGAGCTAATTGGGGACATCCAGAGGAAGAGGAGTTGACCACCTGAGGAGATGACTAATTTCAGAAGAAATTGACGCAGAAGAGAAGAAAACCGCGACCGCGGCTAATTTCGGGAATTAATATGGGCACTTCGAGAGCAAACCGCGATCGCGGCCCGAAGGCCGCGACCGTGGCCATCACGCGTGAATCGAAGCCAGCGTAATTACGAGAAGCCACATGATTCTGATTTTGGTGATGGGCCAATATTAAATAAAAGCCCAAGTATGAAGCTGAAGCCCACGTGAAGTGAAGAGTCCCGCGTGAATTGAATGCTGGAATGAAGCAAGTGTAGACATCACCATGATGGAAGCGGACAAAGTGTTGCATGCATGAGATGGGCAGCGTCAGCGAGGATGAGCTGCTTGGAGTGGGCCGAGAAGTTGTTGACGCATGTGGGCCGAGAACGTGTTGCTTCTGCTGCTCGTTTGCCGAGAATGAATGCGGGATTAATTTCCCTGTTCGATTCCTTGTTTACTCTTTATTATTGTTTTATTATTATTTTTACCATACTTTTAGAATTAGGTTAAAACAACTTTTAGTTAACCTAGTTGCCACCAAAAAATAGTTAGACCTAGTTTCATTCATCGTTGTTTCTACCTTTTGCCCAGGCAGACAATTGAAGCCTTTGGATTGATTGGATTGTGAGTTTATTCCTTTACTCTTTCTATGATTGTTTTAATTCTCTCTCGTGCTTAATTTCATTGATTATATATCGATTCCCCTTGATTTGTTGATTAGGAAATCAAATAGATTTTAATAGTAGTTCCCTCTAGATTGACAACCTAGAGAAATTAGTATTATGCTATTGGTTCCCCTTTTCCATACAACCTGTTGAGATTGTTATTGATCATATTACTAAGGATTGGAGGATACTGGTTGAGAATCTAAATCCCTTAGTTTGTGTAGAGAATTAATTGCATGCAATTGTATGACTAGTTGCTACACTTGCATGTACCTATCTATTCCTGAACTTCCTGTTGCTATTGAATTAAATCATGAAGGTTAGTAGGGATTTGTTTAATAGTTAGGGTTATCAGGACTGGTTTAACTGGTAACTAATTCAGAACAGGGATTAGGACTTTCATGAGTATTAAGGACTAGGAATAATCAATGATCGATCTATCAATCTAAAGTGTGGATATTTTTTTGGCTGAGCTATTTTCCCAATTTGATTTCAAGTCTTTGTTTTTATTTATTTTGTTTATTTATTTTGGTTTTTAAATCAGAAACCCCTTGGTTACTTGTTGGTATACAATTACATCGTTGGAATAGTATTTGATTCTCTGTGGGATTCGACCCTTACTTACCAAATTACATTAGTTGGGTTTGTTTAGGATTATTTTGTATAGGTGTCATGACAACGCATATCAGTAACTTAGCCAGACAAATATCCACCATTCAGTTTGATTGGTTGATCATTGATTATCTCTAATTCCTACCAATGAATGTTCTTATTTTTTTCCTTAAGTTATAAACAGGACATACAGACCTTGAGAATACTAACTATCAAATAACCAGGAAAACCTCCAGATTCAATTAAATAGCAGCAATAAGCACATGAATTTCAATAGATACATGCAAGTGCAACAAATAGTCTTACTATGCATGCAATCAATTCTCTCTACAATAAACCAGTCCAAACAGTTCTTAGAATATCGCAGTTGCTACTCTGAATTAGGTATTTCAAACATAAATAACCAAACTCTAGCAATAGATAATTACTAATATCAACTAGATGATCAGGCCAGTCAAATCAGCAAGAATCAATGGGATTAAGCACAAGAGAATCAATACATTCAAAGGAAAAGAAATAGAATTATAATCTCACAACCAAATACAAAAGAAGGCTTCAATCGTCGGACTAAGCAATAGTTGCTTAGTTCTTCTTAGTCTTCAAAGCATAAAAACTCAAAGGGAAAAACTGAACGATAATGTTGTAACTTGAATAATCTAGAATGAATGATAAAAAGGCTGCCAATGCTAACTAGGTTATAACCCCTAGCAAAACCTAATACTAAAAAGATAAGAAATAGAATCTTAAAAGGAAATAAAATAAACTAACGGAAATAAAAGAAATAAAATAAAATAAAACGAAAGCTTCAGACGAAATCTCGCTCCCGCGTATGTGAACAGTAGCCGCGACCGCGGCAATTCCTTCCACGACCACGGAAAAGTTTCTGGAGTCGTCGTTGTTTCTTGTATTTTTCCACGACCGCGGCTGGAGCTTCCGCGCCCGCGGAAATTGTTCTGTTGCGTTCTTCAGCTCCTTCTTTGTTCTTCTCTCGTGGCTTTCTTCTCCATCTTCTTAAGTCTTCATTTAAGCTCTTCAAACCACCAAATCACCATTCCTTCTCCTCAACTCCATTCTCCTAACTTATGCTCTAAATCCATACAAATGGCACCCAAAACTCCGGTAACAACTCCTAGTTAAGCACTACAAAGTAGAGCTGATCAAATTCCCCTATGCTTAAACCTTGCTCGTCCTCGAGTAAGCTAATAGAAACCTACTCCTCCAATGAAATACCCAAGGTCTCAGAAAGCACAGCAAAACCATCTCCACTAAGAACTGCACCTAAACATTAATCTCCAAGTACCAAAACAATCAACACAACATACAAGCTTTAAAGGAAAGCAGAGTATTTTCCCCAAGTTTAACCCGAATACCATAGAGTGAATAAAAATATTTAATCCTAGCCTTCATCTATCTTCTTATACCTCCCAGAGTGACCTACCCGAATCCTCCTTATATCACATCTTCTTATGTCACCACGCAAGGAAAAATGAGGAATCCTAATAATCACTCTTCTTCTTTTCACTCATTTTGCCAAGGCGCCCTTTCGGGTTTTCACCAAGCCACTCATTTCATTTTTAAATAGATGGGCTCACAAAACTCACATCACTCTTGACCTCATATTACCCCAGCCTAATGCTGGTCCAAGCCACCTGCTTATTACCTAAGCCACCATTTCGGGTTTTCGACTTATCTCATGATTTATTTTTGTCTTTTTTCTTATTTTTGACTTTTTCAATTTTTTGTATTTTTCTTTTTATTCAGACGACTAGCAAGTATAGATCACTCCCCCATGCTTAAACATTGCATTGTCCTCAATGTAATGAAAGACAAAAAAGATGAAGCACAGGGAAAAGCAGAAAAGTACTCACACCGTCGCCGAGGTGGCCTGGAAGTGGATGTTGGGGCTGGCGGTAAATCATTCAAAACACATGTCTCTGGTGTTGCGGCGGCCCTCCTCAAGCAAAACTCCACGTGCAACCAAATAGATCCACTGTAAGGGAAGTGGTACATCAAAGAAACGGGGTTGCACGGGCCTTCAACTAACACAGAATGGGAGCCCGAATGTAATCGTGGTGTGGGCGCTGGTGTTCCTCCTCGTCAGCTGTCGAATGTCGAGCCATCAGCGATGCCAAATACAAATGTGTTGGGCTATTGTCTCCTCCTTGGCAGCATGATGTGCGCCGCTTCTTGAAATAAACCTCGGACAGCTGGGTCACGATCGCCGATGTAAGGCCGCGATTGCGGAAAAACGTCAAACTTTTTTCTTTTTTTCTTTTTCTTTACGAATATTTTTTTTTTCTTCAGATAGGGGGACTTACAGTGGGAAATCCGCGGTCGCGGAAAATTTTCCACGCCCGTGGATTTGTGTCTGGTGCTAGTGGTACACCATCTTCGAATTTTGGCTTCGAGTCTCCTACCTGCGTTTTAGTCTAAAACGAAAATAACACAAATAAAAACTTGAAATGAAAAGACACGAAAAGAAATACATACCTCGGGTTGCCTCCCGAGCAGTGCCTTGGTTATTGTCGTGGCTCGACATGGTGCTCTCTAGATCAACTTGGGTTGCTCACATCAACCGAACACTTGGGGTCACAATCAGGAGGGTGTCTCTTTGCATCATCTATGTTGTGCTCGACCCTCACCCCATCAAACTCCATGGTGAGCGAACCACTACTCACATCAATCTTCATATTTGCCGTCTTCATGAATGGCCTACCCAGCATCACAGGGGCTGCATGTTTGTCTTGCCCCGTATCCATCACAAAGAAATCCGCAGGGAAAATCAAATTATCAACCTCTACCAGAACATTCTGCACGACTCCCTTGGGATACACATAGGACATATCCGCTAATTGAATCACAGTCCTTGTCTTCTGTAACGGTCCAAATGTTAGGTCTTGTGACTCAACCACAAAATCCACCCATTGTGATAGGATGGGTGAATGAGGGCCATAAGATCAATGCGGATAAGAAGGTTCATGTGAGCTTTAGCTTGGGAGCCTATTCAGATTGTGCGACATTTGTGGTGATGCCCACACATGCATTTGATCTCATCTTAGGGAGACCATGGCAGTTCGACCTCAACGTCATCCATGAAGGCCGCCTCAATGTGAATCATGTGTACAAAGATGAAGTGTGGTACCGGTTGGAGGCCATGAGTTTAGAAGCATTGAAGGAGGCTAGAAGGCTGACGAGGCTAAAGTTGTGATGCCTATCAAAGTAATCCTTAAAAACCTAACTAAGTATAGTAGGCAAACAAGGGTCGAATCCCACAGGGAGGTATCAATCTTTCTAAGTGCAAAAATTGTATATCAATAGTAACAAAGGGGGGTTTTTGGTTTGTTTCAATGTAACCAAGTAAATAAAAGCAAAGGATGTAATCAATTGGTGAGAACTAACTTAGCCAGACAAATATCCACCATTCAGTTTGATTGGTTGATCATTAATTATCTATAATTCCTACCAATGAATGTTCCTATTCCTTTTCTTAAGTTATAAGCAGGACAAACAGACCCTGAGAATACTAACTATCAGATAACCAGGAAAACCTCCAAATTCAATTCAATAGCAGTAATAAGCACGTACAGGAATTTCAATAGATACATGCAAGTGCAACAAACAGTCTTACTATGCATGCAATCAATTCTCTCTACAATAAACCAGTCCAAACAGTTCTTAGAATATCGCAGTTGCTACTCTGAAGTAGGTATTTCAAACAGAAATAACCAAACCCTAGCAATAGATAATTACTAATATCAACTAGATGATCAGGCCAGTCAAATCGGCAAGAATCAATGGGATTAAGCACAAGAGAATCAATACATTTAAAGGAAAAGAAATAGAATTATAATCTCACAACCAAATACAAACGAAGGCTTCAATCGCGTCGGACTAAAGCAATAGTTGCTTAGTTCTTCATAGTCTTCAAAGCATACAAACTCAAAGGGAAAAACTGAACGATAATGTTGTAACTTGAATAATCTAGAATGAATGATAAAAAGGCTGTCAATGCTAACTAGGTTATAAACCCTAGCAAAACCTAATACTAAAAAGATAAGAAATAGAATCTTAAAAGGAAATAAAATAAACTAACGGAAATAAAAGAAATAAAAGAAAAGAAATAAAATAAAACGAAAGCTTCGGACGAAATCTCGCTCCCGCGTATGTGAACAGTAGCCGCGACCGCGGCAATTCCCTCCGCGACCGCGGAAAAGTTTCTGGAGTCGTCGTTGTGTCTTGTATTTTCCGCGACCGCGGCTGGAACTTTTGCGCCCGCGGAAATTGTTTTGTTGCGTTCTTCAGCTCCTTCTTCGTTCTTCTATCGTGGCTTTCTTCTCCATCTTCTTAAGTCTTCATTTAAGCTCTTCAAACCACCAAATCACCATTCCTTCTCCTCAACTCCATTCTCCTAACTTATGCTCTAAATCCATACAAATGGCACCCAAAACTCTGGTAACAACTCCTAGTTAAGCACTATAAAGTAGAGCTGATCAAAGGTGTGCCAAGAGCTTGGTGCATAAGAAGAAGGAACAATGGGTATTCAAACTACCCCATGAACTTTGCAAGGCATCTGGACCCAACGTGAAGAGTCAAGTCTGTGCCCTCAAGTCATCCATTGTCTTCAAACCTCCTGAGATGATCAAGCCGTTCACAAAAGAAAAGGGAGTCTTCTTGCATATTACTTATGCCTTACATATGAGTTTAAGGGAACACTTTCGAAGCTATCATGTGTATCTCTTTTATTTGCTTGGAATTTTGTCTAGTCATTCTCATGCTATTCATCCAAGTGAAATTCTAGGAGATAGGTTGCATATTAAGAAGGGTAGTACACTCAAAATCATATTTGTGCATTTTAGGAGAGTACATACAATTATGACAAGGGCAAGAAACTTTGTGTACTTAGGCATTTTTGAGAAACCTTGATATTTAACGTTTGTTGGTGTAGGTCGTGTGGATTCGATGTCGAATCTTTCCCAAGGGGGGAGGATGATGCGAATCGGCATTCACATCAAGAGCCAGCGTCACCTCTAGGGCATGAAGAAAGACGCGGCGAAGTTCCTACAAATGAGGCCCCTTTTTCACATAAGGCTAATTCAGGTGTGGATGTGCCAACTACCTCAACGGCGCCCAACAAACCTCTCACTCGTGTGGGCGCCCGAGCATTGGCACGCATGGAACAAGCTAAGGCCGTGACTCACCAGGCCCCAGGCATGCTCACGCGTTCTCAAGCCAAGAAGGTGCTCAAGGACCTCCAAAGAAGGCTATTAGCTCAAGGAGTGCCTGGCCAAACGCTCGACGCCTCAGTGACCTTGCTTTGCCAAGTGAGGCGCCGACACAAGAAGAAGAGTTGCGGCACTCACCGAGCCCATCTACCCCAACCGGTCTCCAACTCCTCCTACAGCCCTCATGGACCCAAGGAGTGCCAAGGGACTCAGGTTGGCCGAGCAAAGTGGCAGAGTGCCCGGTGGACCAGCGATAGCCACATCTTGACATCCACAACGTCGGCGTCGGCAATGTCATGACATTCCAACCAGTCGATCTCGCATATGCCTCGTGCGTTTGGGCTGATTTTTGGTGGTCTTCTTCCGGATGATGTCTAGGACGACATATCCAAAATCAAGCTTAAACGGAGTCGTTTTGCCCTGTTGTTGCCGAGGGCCTGTTTTAGAACATTAGTAGACTACTTCAGGGTTTTTGGCTTCAGTTTTTAACACGTTTTAGCATACATTTTGATTAAGTTTTTCCAGAGAAAACACTCTCAAAAACTCTCAAGCTTGAACGTCTGATTTGGTGTGTTTATCCAAATTCTCGTGGTTAAGATCTAAGTGTGCATATCTTAGTTTTTGCCCTCGAAACCTAATGAATTTGTTGGTGAGTTTATCCAAGAAATCCAGTAGCCTATCCTTCTCCATTCTCCTTCCAAATTCATCTCAAATCGTCCCCTAGATCTCTCGCTCAAGTGGTTTTCTATCCACTTCTCGGATTGCTTTTCAAGAGGAGCCTTCATCGGAGGCTTGGACGACGAAACTACCTTGGACCAGTCCGGATCCGTGCTTGGGCCGTATCATAGATAGATAGATAGGTGTCTATAATTTGACATCTAATATACAATATATGCAGTTCATATTATTTTTTGTTGATATACAATAGTTTATATGATTTATAAGTATTTTTCTTATATCAATGAATAGAAACAGATAATTAACTCATACTTAAAAAAATATTAAAATTTATTAAAAAAACTTTGCACGGGTAAATCAACTAGTTTCTTCCTAAAATACTACTACCTCCCATTTAAATTAAGTGTGTTTTAAAGGCCTCTGAATGCAAAAATGGACCCATATCTGAAAACTCTCCCTTTCAACCCTAATCCCTCTCCAAACTTTTCCTCACCCACCATCTACCCAGCTGCCACCTACTTCTCAACCCTAGGTCCAAGATGCTTCTCAACTCAGCAACCACCCCTAGCGGCTCCACCACCCACCGAGCTACACTCTACTCCCCATCCGAGCTCTCGCCCCGTCATATCTATGCTTCATCTCCCCACCCTCAAACTAATTTCTACCAGATCTATCCGCCCTTTCCAAAAGATTACTTCAGATCTTATCTTTTTCAAAACATCAACCGACTATGGCTCCGTGTAGGTGTATTCCTCTTGCAATCAGCCACAGATCCCTTTCATGGCTTCTCTCGAGCAGTTATTTGCGCCTCCCTCTTGAATTTTTTCCTTCTTTTTTACAAGTGTAGAGATCTAAATACTCTCGTTAAAATTTGGGAAATTTGGTGGGTTGTTCTTGTGCCTCCTGCCCTGCTGAAGATTTCCTTGGAGTTGGATGAAGCTCAATCGCTTAACAAGTTTGCTGGCGACGTCTGGTGGACCAAATTTCCCGTGTCCACTTGAAACCGCTCCTCCCGTCAAGCTTGGTGGAGAATCTGGATCTTCTGGTGGTGGATTCTTCCTTGGTATGATTTAAATACTTTGGGAAGTCTCCCTAAATCGATTGAGGTGTGTTGTCGAGTTCCTTGCCTTCACAGCTGTCTTCATACCCACTTATCCTCTCTTGGGTCACCAATGGTGTTAACCGGAATTTACAAGGATAAAAAGCCCAGGGTATATCTTTCCTCCCCTCTTCGCTGAAAATTTTACTATATATCTCAATATGTGTTTGTCGTTGATTTCAAATTACATACCCATTGGCTTTCTGTCCGCTTAATCACCCTATCCCATCATCCGGAAGAAGACCACCAAAAATCAGCCCAGGGTTATTGCTACTGCTGTTATATCTGCTTGTCTAAAAAGACTTTGTCTATGGATATGGGGATTGATCCTTTACTCCTTACTGATATCTGGAGCACTAAGGCTTCACAAGCCTCTACTAGTGTTTATCCCCTAAATCTGAACAACATTAACAACAATATCCTTTCTAAAGTTGATTGTTCCCTTATTTATATGTATTCCTCTGCTAATTCTATGATTAAAGGTATATATACCTTCCTTGATGTCCGTTGCTATGATACCATTCTTGTATGTGTTTCACAAACTATAACCCCTCCCAAAACATTTGTTGTTATCAGCATTACCATTGCATCCTCGTCTAAGGATGACAATCCGATTATCAACACTAGTAAGGGCTCAAAACCCACTGAGTATACTTGTTTTAATCCCAACAACAAAGACACTACTCGAACATCTTGCTATTACACTCACCTCCTATACCAAATTCATCACAATGACCCTACTCCCCTTAATTACTCTCTATTCTGCTACCCTGATCTCATTCTAGATAGTATGGCATCCTACTGTGTGCTCATTACCCTCTCGAATTTATACTTCACTGTATTGTATTTCTCTTTGCAAAAATCTCTTAAATCTTGGCATTCTACCTACTATTCGACTCATTATCATGGAGATTACTTTGGTTTTACCTTTGCTTTAACTAGCTTCTACTAAAATTTTGATTGCTCTAATCTTCTTAACTTCTATATCTTCTCCCTTACTAGTTGTTACGGTCTCCCTAATACCAATTATGAATGGAGTTACTTCCTTGATTACATCATGTACATTTTTACTGTTTGCTATATGCTCAAACGATACTCTATTATAGTCTACCTTCTCTTCTTGCAGGCTTTGGAACCTGCTACTTTCACAACAAAAGATGAAGCTCCTCTGACATACCACAACGCTTAGATCTCTGTTTGGGGAATGCCAAGATTTCAATTTTGGTATTCCCTAAAGGAACTCGAGGGTATGGTTAATGTAGTCACCCATCACTAATTGACTTTTTGTCTTGATTACTGTGAACTCTTTATCATAACTATGTATGCAAAATCTTTGTTCTCGGGTTTTGAGTGTTTCACAAAACCTATACTCCAACCGTCATATCATAGGTATAAAGGAATAAAAATTTTCCTTGCGCTCCTATGTTCTATAACCAGCAATGTAATTGCTTCACAAGCATCAACACCTACCAAAATGTGTGTTGTTATCAACAAAACCAATGCATCATCTACTAAGGATGATAAATATTGGACAACAAAACATAAAATCTGGACTCATCCCAGTACTCAAATCCAAACTAATCTCGACCCTTTATCCGGCTCTATGCACAACTACCCAATTTTATGTTACTCTTTGTTGAACCTCCCAATCCCCACAAGAAAATGTGTTACTCCCTCAACAGTTATCTGTATTAATTAGCATTCAAATGCTATTACCAATCAGCAAGACCAACTTTACTTGCACACTATGCCTTTGGAATTGTCGAGGCATTGGTCGTAAACACCTCTAGACTGATGTCGAGTCTTTTTGTAAGATTGAAAAAATACAAATCATGGCTTTAGTCGAAACCAGAACAGATAAAGAACCCAAACAAAACCTCTGGAGAAAGGCCGGATTTGTAATACCCCGTATTTTTTGTAAGATTATTTTGGGAATTTTGGAATTTTCCCGAGTACCCGTTGTGTACGTCGGATTTAATACAGAGAGTTTGAGACATTCTGTAATGTGCTCTGTATCTGTAATATTTTTCTCAATGAAATAATATACATACAAGGTGCCTTAGATTTTAATTGTCGTTCGCGTACGATAATTTTTATCCCGGTTTAACGTCAGGTTCGTTCAAAGCTGAATGGGCGGGAAAAGGGAGAAACGGCGACCGCCGTTCAGGAACGGCGACCGCTGTGGTTGGACCCGAGGAGTCAGCGTGTCAGCTTCTAGCTGGCCGCGACAGGCCTAGCGACGGCGACCGCCGCGTGCCCGCCGCAGGCTAAAAACGGCGCTCGCCGTGTTTTGTCCAGTGGGCATTGCCCGTTGGTCGCGTCGTCTGAGTTCGTCACGGCGACCGCCATGTTCTTCACGGCGACCGCCGTGATGAATGCGGCGACCGCCGCCAAGAACGGCGACCGCCGCCAATGCCCAGAATGCCTTTGTGGCTTTGGCTTGGTCGGTTGTCGTCGTGGCGTCTTTCCTTTCGTGTTCTTTCGCCGTGTTTAGATTCGTACTGTTATGTCGGATCTAACTTAGGGTTCCTTTTATGGGTCGACTCGAAGGTTGCTGTGCTGTCAGAACTATACCGTGTCGAGCCCGGAATCCAGTTGACGTCTTTAGACTATTCTGCGGAGTAAGGCAAGTGGCGGTTCGCTCTTGCTCATTCGTTCCATATTTACATTAATTATCAGTAGTTTATCTGAGTAATTAATTTGGAATGAATATTCTGTTTGTCTGGAAACGGTTTGATAAACTATTTTGAAAATCATATAATAGGTTGTATATCTGTTAGAACAACGCTATTATCTGTGATCGCCTTTCGGGCCTTTATGTGGATTTATCCTGTAACTGTTGTGGTGCTGTAACTGTTTAGTTAGCACTGTTAAATATGAACATTACTCGGACTCTGTCCAATCGTTTCTTTATAATCTGGTATCGGGGTGGCTCGTCCCTATCTGGTACTATTCTAAGATCATGATCGGTCTCTTTCACAAGTGTGTAGAGACAGGACACTTAGCTGGTGTCACAAACCTTTCGGTGTACGTCACTCTCGACGAAACGTATACTAAGATGTGTCATCCCATTGGTGGGGTACACATGTAAAAGTCTATAATGTGATGTGTGTTTTTGAAACATAATCAGATAAGTGCTACCTTGACACACATAATTAATGAACGCTCAGCGAGTAGGGCAGCTAGGTAATAGTGCCGCTAGGAAGACTCATTTTGACTTGAATGTAGTACGTCTTCTTTCCGATCTGGATTCGCTGAAAGGCGGTGAGGTTGGTCGTTGACTGAAGCATCTCAGTCAGTTTTAAATCATTGTTGTATGATTCTGTAACTTTCCAGAATTGTCATACTTCCTTAAAGACTCATTTCAGTTGGAGTCTTCTTTCGGGTCGATTTCTGTGAAGATTAAGTCTTTCAGAATCTTCTCTTGTGCATACCTCTTGTTCATTCCAGTAGGAGTATGGTGGTTGACAAGCGTACTCGATTATTATTCGAGGGACGAGGAGTCTAACCTAATACGACTGCTTCGAACCATTCTGCTTTGTTCCCTTGCTAGTCTATTCATTTAGACTAACCAACCAATATTTTCCCTTGCATGGTTGGCTGGTGTCATCCGTTCGATTCGGCACATCAGATAAGAAGTAGTTCAGAAGACCAGAAGGACTATGAAGTCAACGGTGGTTTTTCAATGTTTTAGTTATTTCTTTAATCAGGTTGAGATCTTTTGGACAATAACTTTAATTGTAATATACTTTCTTAGACTTCCGCTGTGTTTGTTTTAAACTCTGTATTGACCTATTCGGGATTGGGTTGTAATCCTATAACCCTTGTTTCCTTGACAATGTTACGTTTTGGAATTTATTGCTTGATCATTGTGTATCAATTGCATTTCATAAATCGTATTTAAGTGGTAAAGCCTTGGGTGATCTCGGTAAGGAACACTGGGATCACTGGCGGTAATACCTTTCCAAAAGGGTTAAGTTTTGGGGGTGTTACAGTTGTGGTATCAGAGCCAAAGGTTTTAAAACGGGTTTGGAATTTTTATAAACCATTTATCCGTTTTCAAAATGCTTTAAAAAGGGCTCTGAATTTTCATTCTGAAAAGAATTTTAAAAACACCGTTCATAGTCGTGTCTTCTTTATAGTCTGATATAGTAAGCTTGCTTCTATGTCTAGAAAGACTAATTCCTTCCTTATTGTTCGATAGGATGGGTGTCTGCTTTTCTATTGGTAGGGGTCGGAAGACGCCAAGTCGGACCAGCCGAGGCTAGATTTTCCGTTACCTCAGCGATGTTTCGAGGTTGGAGGCCCGAGTAGCCCGCCCGAAGACGTCAAGCACGTTCTCCCTAAGTCGGTTGTCCTTGTAGCTAGGGATGCTATGGTCCCTGAGGTTGTACCTGTGCCGCCACCAAGGGTGGAGGAAGTACAGGAATGGGAGCAGGAAGATGAGTTATCAAGGTATGAACAAGGGGTTTACCAAGACGACTTTCTACTAGGACCAATTCTCGAGGAGATCGAGTACGAGGAGGAGGAAGAGGAGATGCTTGAGCAAGATCCTGTCGAGGACGAGGATATGATCGAGGATGATTCCGAGGATGAGGATCTCATCGAGGATGATCCCGAGGATGAGGATCCCATCGAGGATGATCCCGAGGATAAGGATCCCATAGAGGATGATCCAGAAGAGGATCTAGAGTTGGACCTTGGAGGGCAGAATCAGGAGCCCGGTACAGGATTGTCACCAGTGCCAGAGTACACACCCATGTCAGAAGCTGATTGGGAGGCACTGTATACCGAGTACGGTATTAGGAGAACTGATAGGGAATCTCAGCCTATCCCTACTCTAAGAAGATAGAGGTCAGAATCCGAGCTGCAAGAGATCCTCCGCCAGAGCGAGGTAATCTCTGTAAACAGCAGAGTCAGTGGGATGAGTTGACCGCCAGTACTCAGAGGAGGGCTGGAATAGGAGGACCAGTCATGGACGACCCATACTTTACCATGACTGAGCTAGGACTATGTTCTTCAGGGTCAAGCAGGGTGCGAAACCCATCGCCAGAGCTCGATGGTGAGCCTAGCCTGAAGAGACCATGCACGAGTAGCCAGTTGTATGGGAGACATTTTGGAACGCCTTGAGGAGGAGTGGTGTTGCCTATCATAGTAGTTTCGTTTCTTAGTATTCCAAGTTGTACTTTGTGTAATATTTCAGTATTGAGGCAAGTACTCTGTGAAATACTTTATCTTCGAGCAAATGTTGTCCTAGCGCTCGAATGATAGACTTATGTGTAGCTTGTGTAACAGTTCAAAGGTTCATCTATAAAATACCAAGTTGATCTATTCTGAGTAATTTATTTACGTTGGTATATTGCATAAGTATATTGCATAATATTAATGTATTGAATTCTTGGAATTTGATCGGTAAATAGATGGTGAACCCAAGAAGCACGAGGAATTCGACTCGAGCCGGTGCTGGGACTAGTCAAAATCCCAGGCCAGCAGGAAGAGGTGTTCAGGATGAACACGAGTCTGAGTCTCGCGTCCAGCAGAGGCGTGAAGGTCAAGATCAAACCCAAGCGCCGAAGCTGTTTGACGCCGCAGCTGTGAAGGCGATTCATGGAATCGTGATGCAGGCTATTGCAGATGTATTGAGACCAAGTGCGCCTCAAGCACAAGAAGGGCCTACTCATGCAGCGGTTCCTGATGTTGTGGAACCCAGAAACCCCGTGATTCAGGAGACTGTCGTCAGGACGAGAGACAGCTATGGTCGCGCCCTTAAGACCATCACTTCCATGAGGCCCGATTACTATAACGGGAAAGGGGAGCCAGTGGCAGTGACTCATTGGTTCTCCCATATGGAGAGGCTGTTTAGGAACGTGGAGTGTACGGAGGCCGAGAAGGTCCATATCGCTTCTCTTCAGCTGAAGGAGGAGGCTAGCGAGTGGTGGGAGAGCACTGGTTTGGCTGAGAGCCCAGTGTTGACTTGGTCGATGTTCAAGACCAAGATGGTTGATCGCTTTTTCTCTCGTGCTATGAGAGAGGAGAAGCATAAAGAGTTCATGTACCCTCAGACTGATGGTCTGAGAGTGACCGAGTTGGCATCTAAGTTCAATCATCTCTTGCAATACGCCACTGCCGAGATTACCAGCGAGGCCCAAAAGATCTGGTACTTCCACGAGTGGATGAGTCCGGATATCAAGCCATTAATGGTGCATCACACATGCTCTACCTTGGAGCAGTATGTTGATTGTGCCTATAAGCTGGAGGTAACTCTTGAGGAGTCGACCAAGAGGCGCAACCGACAGAAGTCGATGCAGAACTAGAACCAGGGAGGTGGTTTTAAGCGCCCTGCGCCATCGTCTAACTTTGCCAAGTCTGGCCGAGATAAGACGGAGATGACACAAGAAGGATCGACTCAGCAGTCGGGGCACACCAGGAGTTCAGTTAAGTGTTATAACTGTGGTATTGTTGGGCACAAGAGCAATGAGTGTCAGAGGGAGAAGAGGTCGTGCTTTGGGTGTGGACGTGACGGTCATCTACAGAAGTTCTGCAAGCAAGGGAAGCAGAAGGGAGTAGAGTCGTAGCAAGGGTCAGTTCATCAGAGCAACCGACCTAGGTTTAAGCCTACCGAGACTCCTAGCCCTTCGGTCCAGACGACTGCCCAGAACAGGGGAAAGGCCCCAGCTGTTTCTGGAAGTCAGGGACAACGCTTGTACGAGATGCGTGAGGCAGATGGACCCAACGCTCCGATTGCTCAAGGTACTCTATACCTTCACTCTACTTCAGTGTGCATTCTGTTTGATTCTGGTGCTACGCATTCCTTTATTTCGGATAGCTGTGTTAACAAGTTAGATTTAGTGTGCAACGATTCGTGCGACCCTTTTGTCGTTAATCTTCCTAATGGAGAACGTTTGTTGGGAACCAAGCATCTATCCGACTTTCCGATTACCATTCAGGGTAAGGAATTTGAGGCAGATTTAATCTGTATAGCCATGGCTCCATACGACATTATCCTCGGTATGGATTGGCTGACGCGTCATAAGGCGGTGATCGACTTCAGTTCAAGAACGGTGACGGTGTCATCCGGGGGCCAGTTCGTGTGCAAGTTCAAAGGTCGAAATAACGCTGATAACGGCAAGCTGATCAATGCGATGGCTGCGTTTAAGCTACTACGATAAGGATGTGTCGGGTACCTTTGCTACTTGGATTCGCCTGCGAAGGATGGACCTGAGGTTCTTGATATTCCTGTAGTTAGGGAGTTTTCGGATGTCTTTCCGGAAGAAATTCCTGGATTACCCCCGAACCGCGACGTAGAGTTTTCAATTGATCTCGAGCCTGGTACGGCGCCGATTTCCAAATCACCGTACCGGATGGCTCTAGCTGAGATGCAAGAATTGAAGAATCAACTTGAAGAACTTCTTGACAAAGGTTATGTCAGGCCGAGTGCATCGCCGTGGGGTGCCCCGGTATTATTCGTCAAAAAGAAGGACGGATCGTTCCGACTTTGTATCGACTACCGAGAGTTGAACAAGGTGACGATCAAGAACAAGTATCCTTTGCCTAGGATGGATGACTTGTTGGACCAATTTCAGGGAGCAAAGGTTTTCTCCAAGATCGACTTGAGATCTGGATATCACCAACTCAGGATTCGTGAGCAGGACATTCCTAGAACTGCGTTTAAGACTAGATATGGTCATTACGAGTTCGTAGTAATGCCTTTTGGGCTTACAAATGCTCCAGCTGTCTTTATGGACTTGATGAACCGATGTTTTCACCAGTACTTGGATAAGTTCGTGGTGGTCTTCATAGACGACATCCTGATCTATTCTCTGAATGAAGAAGTCCACGAGGAACATCTGCGGATTGCCTTGTCAATACTTAGACAACATCAGCTTTATGCTAAATTGTCCAAGTATGAATTCTGGATAAAGGAAGTGGCTTTCTTAGGCCACGTGATCAATAAAAATGGGGTTATGGTTGATCCCCAAAAGATTGAAGCGGTGGCTAAATGGACACAGCCCCAGAATATGAAGGAGGTGTGCAGTTTTCTTGGACTTGCCGGGTATTATAGAAGGATTTTCAAATATCACTCTACCTATGACCAGTCTACTCCGCAAGGTCCACAAGAAGTTTGTCTAGAATGACAAGTGCGATGTCAGTTTCCAGGAGTTGAAGCGACGGTTGACCTCGGCACCCGTGTTAGCACTCCCAGAGGGGAACGACGATTATGTGGTCTATAGTGATGCTTCCAAGTGTGGTCTTGGTTGTGTTTTGATGCAAAGGGGCAGAGTCATTGCTTACGCATCTAGACAACTCAAGACTTACGAAGAAAACTATCCGACCCATCATCTTGAGTTAGCAGCGGTTGTCTTTGCGCTGAAGATTTGGAGGCATTACCTCTACGGTATAAGATGCCAAGTCTTCACCGACCACAAAAGTCTCAAGTATATATTTACTCAGAAGGAGTTAAATATGAGACAACGCCGCTGGCTAGAGTTGCTCAAGGACTACGACATGGAGTTGTTGTATCATCCGGGCAAGGCTAATATAGTAGCTGATTCACTAAGCCGGAAGACAACGCATGAGACGGTAGTTGCTCTACTTACTGCTCAGACCAAGCTAAACCAAGGGTCATGCGACATTGAAGTCTTGTATGACCAGCGTAGAGGGTACCTGAGTATGATGGAGATTCAGGCTACACTGCTGGATCAAATCAAAGAAAAGCAAGTTGATGACATCATCTTGGTAAAGTTAAGCAGTGAAGTGATGGATGGGAAAGCTCCCAGTTTTGTGGTTCAGGATGATGGATCACTTTGGTTTCAGGACCGGATCTGTGTGCCTGACACAGAAGGTCTTCGTCAGTTGGTGATGAGAGAAGCTCATTCATCTGCTTACTCTGTGCATCCTGGCTCTAGCAAGATGTATAAGGATCTCAGGAAGAAGTTTTGGTGGCCAAACATGAAGTGGGACGTAGCAGACTTTGTGGCAAAGTGCTTAACTTGCCAGAAGGTCAAGATCGAACACCGCAGGCCAGGTGGTGAGATGCTACCTCTCCCCGTACCAGAATGGAAATGGGAGGACATTTCCATGGACTTCGTCACTGGGCTACCCAAGACTCGAAGTCAGAGAGATGCTATCTGGGTAATTGTGGATAGGCTTACGAAGAGTGCTCATTTTATAGCCATCAAGACCACATGGGAAACCCAGAAGTTAGCAGAAGTTTACCAGAAGGAGATTGTCCGCTTACATGGCATTCCTAAGACCATTGTATCGGACCGAGATGGCCGTTTCATGTCAAGGTTCTGGAAGGAACTTCATAAGGCTATGGGGACCAAGTTGAGGTTCAGTACAGCGTTTCATCCTCAGACAGATGGCCAGTCTGAAAGGACCATACAGACTCTGGAGGATATGCTTAGAGCTTGTGTGCTCGATCGTCCGACTAGCTGGGAGGACAGCTTGAGTCTGATTGAGTTCACGTACAATAATAGCTGGCATGCTACAATCAAGATGGCTCCGTTTGAAGCTTTGTATGGTCGCAGATGCAGATCTCCGATTTGTTGGGATGATAATGCCGACAAAATTCTGCTTGGACCAGAGTTGGTCAAAAGGACGGCTTCAGACATTGCTTTGATCAGACAAAGGATGTTGACCGCTCAAAGTCGATAGAAGTCCTACGCAGATCGGAAGCGCAGGACTGTCGAGTTTGAGGTCGGTGACAAGGTTTTTGTCAAGGTATCGTCATCCAAAGGAGTTTTCAGATTTGGTAAGCGTGGGAAGCTTAACCCTCGCTACGTGGGACCATTCGAGATTCTGGATAAAGTAGGATCTCTAGCGTACCGTTTGGCATTACCGCCATCGGCTCACCCGGTGCATAATGTGTTCCACGTATCATTACTCAGAAAGTATGTATCAGATGAATCTCATGTGCTTAGTTATGAAGACATCGAGATTCAAGCTAATGGTACTTATGAAGAGTTGCCCGTGCGCATTTTGGAGCGTCGGGAGAAGCGTTTGCGCAACAAGATCGTGCCGTTGGTACGAGTGTTGTGGTCCAAGTCAGGGACCGAAGAAGTTACTTGGGAGACGTGGGAAACCGAGTCAGATATGCTCAGGCGTTTTCCCGAGTTATTCTCGACCTAAGTTTCGGGGTCGAAACTTCTTGTAAGGGGGAGGAGATGTAATACCCCATATTTTTTGTAAGATTATTTTGGGAATTTTGGAATTTTCCCGAGTACCCGTTGTGTACGTCGGATTTAATACAGAGAGTTTGAGACATTCTGTAATGTGATATGTATCTGTAATATTTTTCTCAGTGAAATAATATACAGACAAGGTGCCTTAGATTTTAATTGTCGTTCGTGTACGATAATTTTTATCTCGGTTTAACGTCAGGTTCGTTCAAAGCTGAATGGGCGGGAAAAGGGAGAAACGGCGACCGCCGTGGTTGGGCCCGAGGAGTCAGTGTGTCAGCTTCTAGCTGGCCGCGATAGGCCTAGTGACGGCGACCGCCGCATTTACGGCGACCGCTGCGTGCCCGCCATAGGCTAAAAACGGCGTCCGCCGTGTTTTGTCCAGTGGGCATTGCCCGTTGGTCGCCGGCGGTAATCGAGGCACGCCGATCTTGCTTTCGGCCCGCGTCTTAGGGTTTGTTTGAGGCTCCCAGGTGTTTGGCTATAAATAGGGGTGTTTGGGAGAGGGTTTTGAAGCCTTCCAACCCCGAATCGCTGCCAGATTTCTTTCTCGTCGGAGTTGGTTTTCGCTGGAGTTTGAAGGTCTCGCCGGTGTTGCTTTGGTGTGTTTCCTGAGTGCCTTTGTGAAGCTTTTGGTTAGCCTTGGAGGTTAGAAGCCAAAGCAAGTCGAAGGAGACCAAACCGCTCGTGTTTTGGGGTGAGATTTCTCTCGTTCTGCATCGTCTGAGTTCGTCACGGCGACTGCCGTGTTCTTCACGGCGACCGCCGTGATGATGCGGCGACCGGCGCCAAGAACGGCGACCGCCGCTAGTGCCCAGAATGCCTTCGTGGCTTTGGCTTGGTCGGTTGTCGTCGTGGCGTCTTTCCTTTCGTGTTCTTTCGCCGTGTTTAGATTCGTACTGTTATGTCGGATCTAACTTAGGGTTCCTTTTATGGGTCGACTCGAAGGTTGCTGTGCTGTCAGAACTATACCGTGTCGAGCCCGGAATCCAGTTGACGTCTTTAGACTATTCTGTGGAGTAAGGCAAGTGAAGGTTCGCTCTTGCTCATTCGTTCCATATTTACATTAATTATTAGTAGTTTATCTGAGTAATTAATTTGGAATGAATATTCTGTTTGTCTGGAAACGGTTTTGATAAACTGTTTTGAAAATTATATAATAGGTTGTATATCTGTTAGAACAACGCTATTATCTGTGATCGCCTTTCGGGCCTTTATGTGGATTTATCCTGTAACTGTTGTGGTGCTGTAACTGTTTAGTTAGCACTGTTAAATAGGAACGTTACTCGGACTCTGTCCAGTCGTTTCTTTATAATCTGGTATCGGGGTGGCTCGTCCCCATCTGGTACTATTCTAAGATCATGATCGGTCTCTTTCACAAGTGTGTAGAGACATGACACTTAGCTGGTGTCACAAACCTTTCGGTGTATGTCACTCTCGACGAAACGTATACTAGATGTGTCGTCCCATTGGTGGGGTACACATGTAAAAGTCTATAATGTGATGTGTATTTTTGAAACATAATCAGATAAGTGCTACCTTGACGCACATAATTAATGAACGCTCAACGAGTAGGGCAGCTAGGTAATAGTGCCGCTAGGAAGACTCGTTTTGACTTGAATGTAGTACGTCTTCTTTCCGATCTGGATTCGCTGAAAGGAGGTGAGGTTGGTCGTTGACTGAAGCATCTCAGTCAGTTTTAAATCATTGTTGTATGATTCTGTAACTTTCCAGAATTGTCATACTTCCTTAAAGACTCATTTCAGTTGGAGTCTTCTTTCGGGTCGATTTCTGTGAAGATTAAGTCTTCCAGAATCTTCTCTTATGCATACCTCTTGTTCATTCCAGTAGGAGTATGGTGGTTGACAAGCGTACTCGATTATTATTCGAGGGACGAGGAGTCTAACCTAATACGACTGCTTCGAACCATTCTGATTTATTCCATTGCTAGTCTATTCATTTAGACTAACCAACCAATATTTTCCCTTGCATGGTTGGCTGGTGTCATCCGTTCGATTCGGCACATCAGATAAGAAGTAGTTCAGAAGACCAGAAGGACTATGAAGTCAACGGTGGTTTTTCAATGTTTTAATTATTTCTTAATCATGTTGAGATCTTTTGGACAATAACTTTAATTGTAATATACTTTCTTAGACTTCCGCTGTGTTTGTTTTAAACTCTGTATTGACCTATTCGGGATTGGGTTGTAATCACGTAACCCTTGTTTCCTTGACAATGTTACATTTTGGAATTTAATGCTTGATCATTGTGTATCAATTGCATTTCATAAATCGTATTTAAGTGGTAAAGCCTTGGGTGATCTCGGTAAGGAACATTGGGGTCACTAGCAGTAATACCTTTGCAAAAGGGTTAAGTTTTGGGGGTGTTACAGGATTTGATAACCTTCACTTCTCACCTGCTATCGACTCTTCGGGTGGTATCAGTGTGATGTGGAAATCATACCAATTACAAAATGAACTCTGTGACTTAGCTCATATTGATCAACGCTTCATAGCAATCAAATATAAAATCCTTGATAAAGACATTTGTCTTATGATTAATTTCGTTTATGCTCCCCCAAAGGAAAACAAAAAAGAACTTTTCTGGTCAGAACTAACTACCTTCACAACACAAACAACCATACCATGCCTCGTAATAAGCGTCTTAAACGAAATACAAAATAATTCTGAAAGAAAAGGATGTTGTCATCTCCCATCATCCAAATTCCGCAGACTGACTAATTTTAAAAATAATTGTAACCTTATTGATATTCCAACTCAAGGTGGTGAATTCAACTGGAGGAAAACATAACATAAATTAACAAGATGCATTCTAAACTTGACAAGACTCTTATTCACAACCAAATCCTACAATGGTTCCCTGACATCTTTACTAAAAATCATGCATTCACATCATCAGATCACTGTCCTATTTCTGTTGAACTAGAAATTCAAGCTCATATTAAAGCTCAACCAATCAAATTTGAGAAAATGTGGACCTATAGAAAAGACTTTGAAAATCTTGTTAAACAAGCATGGTGTGCCAATCCTTAGGGATCAAACATGTTTAAACTCATAAAGAAAAACCTATGCCCTCAAAATAAGCGCAAAAAGTTGGAACAAAACTACTTTTGGTAATATCTTTAAACAATTGAAAGAAGTAGAAGAGTCACTAACCTCTATCCAAAAAGATACTATTCTCAACCCAAAAAACAATTTGCTTCTCAAACAGAATAGATTACTAAGTAAAAAAGAGAATCTACTATCCTTTCGTAAAAAATATTGGAGCCAGTGCGCCAAAACTAAACACATAAAATCCATTGACACTAATTCAAACTACTTTCATCGGGTAGCTATTGGCAGACGTAGCAGAAAAATCATTAGAGAAATTTGTACTAATGATGGCACGATTATTATAGGCCACGAAAATATCTGCAATGAAATTATATCGGATTTTGAAAAAAGATTCAAAAAAGCAATATCAACAATATACTCTTACAGAGTACCTCACCAATATCAGCAATGAAATCACTGCCCAAGAAAATGATGCACTAACTAAAACTGTCATAAACAAGGAAATCAAAAAAAAGCAGTGTTTGGTATTGGCTGTAATAAATCCCCTCGTACAAATGGTATGTATGCCCCTCTTCTACCAAAAATATTGGCACATAGTGGGACCCACTGCTATCAAAGTTGTCAAAAGCTTCTTCCATTTCGGAAAACTATTGAAACAAATCAATCACACATTTATAATTGTTATGCCCAAATGTGATAACCCAAACTCTACAAACCACTACAGACCATCAGTCTTTGTTCAACTATTTATAAAGTTATATAGAAAATCATGACGGATAGGATGAAACTTGTTCTAAACAATCTGATCCACCCATTACAAGGGGCTTTTGTAGTTGATAGATCCATTCATGATAACATCCTAATAGCTCATGAATATTTCACATCCTTCCGGTCCAAGAAAGGAAGGGAGGATGGGTAGTAATAAAACTCGATATGGAAAAAGCTTATGACAGATTGAATGGGAATTCATTCTAAAAGTCTTTGAAAATTTTGGATTTGTAACACGATTTAACGGGTGGATTAAAGAATGTATTGAGACTGTATCCGTCTCGGTCTTAGTCAACAATGGTCCCACATATATTTTTTACCCTAAAAGAGGACTACGTCAAGGAGACCCCTTATCTCCATTCATATTTATTTTAGGAGCAGAAATCCTAGCCAGAAAGCTTCAAAACGAGAGTGCTAGTAGAAACAATCAATTGGGTTCAAAATCTCTAAAAGAGGCACCAATATTCTCTTCCTTGCCTTTGCTGATGACATCCTTATCTTCGCAAAGGCCACCAATCTGCATGTTCCAAAATCAAAACTTTCATAGAAGAATATTGTGCAATCTCTGGACAATGTGTTAACTTCCAATAATCTAACTTTCAAACTACAAACAACATTTCAAACCATCTAAACAATAATTCAATCTGTTTTAAGTATCCCAAGCACAACATCTTTAGAAAAGTATCTTGGATATCATTAATGGAAAGGTCAATCACGATACTTTCAAAGAAACCATAGTATCAACCACAAATCAACTTGCAAAATGGAAAGCTAACTCTCTCTCTCTCTCTCTCTCTCTCTCTCTCTCTCTCTCTCTCTCTCTCTCTCAGGAAGGAAGAGCTACCTTAAATAAATCCAATATGCTTCAAACCGAATTTCTTAATGCAAAGCTTCATGTTGCCATCCTATTTACATAAGGAACTAGACATAATTAACATAACTTTCTTTTGGAACAAAGACTCGTCATATAAACCAAACAAAGAAAATGGAGGTACTGTATTAGAAAGACACGAGATATGAACAAAGCACTCCAAATGAAACTTATCTGGAAATTATTTGCGGAACCAAATAATATATGGGTTAAAATCATTACTAGAAAATATCTAAAAGAGGTTAATATACTCTATTACTGCAAAAAAGGCAACCACTCATGGCAATGGTCACAGCTACTCAAACTTAGAAAAGAATTTCAAACTGGTCACCAATGGCTAGTTGGAGATGGAAAATCCATTCATTTTTGGACGGACAATTGGCTATCGGATTTAAATCTTAAAATAACACACTACCAAATATTGTTACTACCCCTTGACTAAGGTCAGTGGATTTATTGACAATAATAAAACATGGAACAAAAACAAACGGGATGAACTTCTGAATCAACTGGTCGTTGATCGTATATTTGATATACTTATCCCACAGAACCAAATCCCTGACAGATTGTATTGGCCCCCCAATAAAAATGGTTGGTTCTCTACAAAATATGCCTTCAAATTAATTGCAAAACATCAATCACCTTCAACCAATAACCTGGCATGGATCTGGAAATTGGATACATATCCAAAAGTCAAAAATTTGCCATGATGGTCTCCCTACAAAACAGAGACTAGCGCAAAAACACGTTCCACTTCCGATGGCATATGATTCTTGTAACAACCCCCTTGAAGATCTAACCCATTTCCTTTTACAATGCCCTTTCACTCTTAAACAAATTAAACAACAGAATGCGACAATTGAGAATATTGTTTGAAACTTAGATTTAACCAACAAAAAAACAAGTGAAATATTATCTAAACTTCAATCTCTCCTTACTAAAAAGGGAATTTGTCTGTCTCTCCACTACTTGGTGGGGTATTTGGATCAATAGAAACCAAATCATTTTTAACACTGACCCCAATGACAGAATAAAAGACATATCTCAATATATCTCCTCATTGATCAAAAACTGAGAAAAACCAAAGAAAAGCAGATAACGATGACCTCACACAACCAAAAAGAAAGCAACACCATATCAGAAAAACCCGATTTTTGAAATGGGAAAAACCAAACCAAAATTTTTACAAAAACAATTTGATGGGTCTAAACAAACTAATGGTGAAGCTGGTTTTGGCTTCATCATTAGAAATGATAAAGCATAAGTTATTCATATGAGCAATAAACGTTGTGGTTTCAACAACATACTCATGAGTGAAGCTTTAGCATTAAAACAAAGCATCTCTTATGCCAAAACATTAAACATTACAAATTACAAATTGAAGGTGACAATCTCTGCCTTATAAATTCTATTAAAGGCATCTAGGATTGTCCCTGTGAAATTGAAATGGTTGTTGCTGACATCTTAGTCGACATCCTTTCTTTCCAAGAGGTCCAATTGAGACACGTTTTTAGGGAGGTACACTGTACGGTTGATCAAATTGCTAAACTCAGTTTTCACCATTTGTGTCTAACCTTATTCTCGATTCAGAACTTCGTGTTCTCATCCGCAAGGATGCTCTAGGCTGGTCTTCGCATATAAACTAAGACCAATCTAATTCTTCCTCATCAAAAAAAATTAAGTGTGTTTTAGCACTTAAAAATTGATCAACTTTATATGTTGTTTTAGGATTTCTAGGAAACTATATTTTTCTGTCCATAGAAGGCATTTAGGTCGTTACAATGGGAGAGGGGTGAATCGAACTTGTGACCTCGTAGTCACGGGGTGTCATGTTTATCAACTAAGTTAGGAAGACTTGACTTCTAATTAAGTAATGAGAATTGTCGTTCAAATTGTTTTTGTTGACTTTTTTTCTTCTAAACTCTCCATTCATTGGCTCAAAAGAATTGTGATTATTTATTACGTGAGAAGATTGAAGAAAAATGTAAGATTCTAGGTGTATGTAATATGTTTCTTAATATTTTGTCCAAAGCTAAAACGACACTTGTTTAAATCATGAAGTATTTTTTATTGTATAACATGAACTATTTTTCTGTAGATGTACATGATACGGGAACATATACTAGTTTTTTTGTACAAGCAAACACTAGACTCCTTTTTAGGTATAAGGTCAGCCTAAATCATCATAACGGATGATCTTCATAAAATCTCGAATATGAGAATCAGTGGTTGAAGTCAAGGTGTGGAGTTCCATTCTATTATTTCAAATCTCATACTTAGCTACTGAAAGCAAGTTCTTCATGATCCAATCTCGGAGATGAACAATATGTTATTTGATGCCAGGAAGTTGACAACTCTGTTATTTTCTCTATAACAATGAAACACCCTGACAGAATCAAAGCATTCAACAGGAAAGTATATCAATAATAATTGTTTGTATTTTCTATAAAAAAAAATCCATAATTTTATTAACACAATTAATTACTGTTAAATAGTGATCTTTAATATGATATTTCTAATATAGTAGTTGTAATTGTAATTGTAATGGTGAATTTGTTGATGATGTTGGATTTAGGATTTTAGTCAAAAACTGGACGCATAAAAAGGGTGAAATATCGATAATATCCGGATAAAATGATTATTTCTCAATTTAACTTTCAAATATTTTTCTAAAACTCATATCTGGTTGATATTATCCACTTTACTATCAAAATCTAATACTACCCTGATCTCCTCCTTACAAAAAGCATATAAATTGGTGAAGCACTCAATTATTTCCACATCTCGTAGGTTTTCTTATCTCATAATCAGCATTAATTCATGGCTCAACTACACAAATTGACTTTTGTTTTGGTGGTGAGTGTGGCTTCTTTTGGCGTCCAATTGCTGCGGCGTTGCAGCGAAGAATGTTTCAGGGTTGGGTTTATATGAGCTGAAGAGGGGAGATTTCAGTGCTACCTTCACCAACTGGGGCGCCACGCTTGTTTCTGTCATTGTCCCTGATACAAACTGGTAATTCAATCTCCCAAATTCCTTATTTCATTATACAACAATCGATCTGTGGTTTGATTCTTCTTTGTAAGTATGTTGAGTTGAGTTTTAGACTATTTGTTTGTGTTATGTTTCCAGGGAAGTTGGATGATATTCTTCTAGGCTTTGAATCCCTTGATGCGTACAGAGTAAGATTGATTGCTCACCCAAGAGTACATATTTGTTGTTGCATTATTTCATAGGCTCCTGTAATATATGATCCCCAAATATAATTTTTGCTTTATTTTCCATTATATTTCATTTTAATTAGTTGATTTATTTCATTAATTAATAAAATTATTTTCTTACTTTAGTTTAGAAAGGAACTAGTGTAAGGTTTTTACTTCATATATGTTAAATAAAATATATTAATAAATATTTGATTAATTTATGTATGATAAAAATAGATCTAGATAATATTGATATTATAAAAATAGATTAATTTAGATTATTTGTTTGTATATAATTAAAAAAATTGGATTTGTATATAATTAGAAAATTTTGGATTTGTAATCTTTGTGATTAATTTATAATATTTGTCCTTGATTTGTATTTAAATTAGGAAGTGATTAGTAATAGATTTAGGATATTTTTTATTTATTTTAAAAAAAGTGATGAAAAAAGACATATAACATTTTAATAAGGGTTTGTCATTAGACTATTTTAATGATGGAGTTCCATGCGATATAATTAAGTTATAGTTTAGTAAATATATAATAGATTGGTTAGAGTAAGGAAGTATATTGGGAAAGAAATTTGACTAATTTTGAATCTCGAAGGAAAGGTTGAGAATCTCGTAATAACCATTTCCAATTTCTCATTCTCTCCGTTACGACTGAATAACCCATCTAAATTAACCATTTGCGTACGTTGGATTTAGAATGATACAACCTACTTTGGTGCAATTGTGGGGCGTGTAGCAAACAGAATTGGAGGGGCCGAGTTCACTCTTAATGGCACCCTCTACAAACTAGATGCAAATGACGGACCCAACATGCTTCACGGTAACCATCCATATATATGTATTTATATTACTCCGTGTATATATAAAAAAAAAAAAAAAAGGTTGATGAGAGTTTTGATCTTTTTGATGCATGTTAGGGGGGCATGTGGGGTTCAGTGACGTCATCTGGGACGTGAAGAGCTACATCAAGGACAGGCACATCACGTTCAGCTACCACAGCTACGACGGAGAAGCCGGCTTTCCCGGCGATGTTGGCGTGGAGGTGACCTACATGCTAATGGGGTCAAACAAGCTTGGAGTAAGGATGGTAGCGAAGCCCCTAAACAAGCCAACTCCGATCAACCTAGCCCTGCACGCGTACTGGAACCTAGCGGGCCACTCGAGCGGCAACATCCTGTCCCACACCGTCCGACTCTCGGGCTCCAGCATCACCCCTGTGGATGACCAACTCATACCCACAGGGCGAGTAGTCTCCGTACGAGGCTCGACCTTCGACTTCCATGAGGAGCGAACAATAGAGAGCCGGTTCGACCAGCTTCCAGACGGGTATGACATAAACTATGCCCTTGAGTTGGGAGGAGGGCACCTGAGGAAGGTGGCTGAGGTCGGCGAGGGACGGTCCGGGAGGCGGTTGGAGCTCTGGACTGATCAGGTTGGAGTCCAGTTTTACACTGGCAATATGATTGGAGTTGTTCGAGGTGGAAAAGGAGGCGCCGTTTACAGGAAGCATGCTGGGTTATGCTTGGAGACGCAGGGTTTCCGGATTCCGTCAACCACCCCAATTTCCCGAATCAGATCGTCAACCCTGGCGAGACGTACCACCATGTCATGGTCTATAGGTTTACAGCTGATCATTAGTATCATTGTCTAGGAAAGAGGAAAGGAAGTGCATTCATTAGGTTTCTTTGGAATGTTGATCTACTTTGATACAAGTTTCAGCTGTGCTTGCTCTTCAGCCTGCTTTGGCCTGATGTTTTATGCGTGGCATGGATATTGCATTATCTGCCTCCACAACAAGCGATCATCTGACCACGTCAAGTGTCTAAGCAGCACTTTCCACCACTAACTGACCAACTCTCTCTTGAAAATACTGCAGAAAGAATGATGTGTTTACCCATTCAAATCTAGGACAGCTTGTAAGAGATTACTGCACTTGATAAGAAGTTAGATAGACAAGCCAAGAAGTCAATATTCAGCAATCAAGAAGTTTGATCGTCCCTCTCGTGCCACAACTTGTGCTGGTGCTCAGATTCGACTCTTGGCAGACCCAGCGTGCCAGCAGGAGAGGCATTGAGCTGAGGATATGAGCCGCGGATCAAGCACCTCATAGAAGATGCACAAATATAAATACATAGTCCACTATATACTGCTCTACAAGTTAATGCCATCTCTAATGGATAGAAAGGGAAGCAACCTATTTAAAACTTAGGAAATGGGGAAATAAAAGACTCAATTGCAAACTTCAGATTTCTGCATAGTCAAATAGTCAACAAGATTTTTCAGCTACATATTAAACTCAACAGCACTGTACAAGTTAAGTACCTCTTCAGATGGATATATTGTTACACAAGGGGCCTTAAGATCCATCCGTATATAACCCTGTGGCAGGAATAATTCATACTACCAGCATCATCTTCATTCAGTCCACCTCCTTATAGAACTTTTCATGAGAGGGAAATGGCCCATCACTTGAACTGTTAACATTTCGCTTCAGCATTACACACGACATTTGCTCAGCCGAATGTTTGGCAGTAGTCAATCCAGGCTACATATGATACTAATATGCAAGTTTGTTCCAGTTTCATGACTTAGATTTCAAACATGAGAGCTCTCAAATCTTTGATCATCTTCTCCCGGGCCTCTTCGTTTTCTCCTAGGTATGTTTCAGCAGATTGTCTGTCCCCAAAGAGCTTATCCCCTATGAAATAAGAATCTCCTTCCTGAATTAAGCCGTGATCACAAGCCATTTCTAGGACCTCAGATTCACTGGTTATGCCTCTTCCAAATTGAATGTTCAGTTCAGCTTTCTTCATTGCAGGTGCCAGCTTGTTTTTTACCACTTGGACGCAAATGCCAAGTCCAGTAAACTGGTTGACAAGATTATCAATGGTGCCTTTAGAGAAATACGAATCATAGTACATAAAAATTAAAAGGCAATATGACCTACACCAATGCATCTGAAATAGGACAACATGGAATATCTAAATTTGAGCTCATGAGATACTGGTAAAAAAACCCATTCATAATCCATGTTTTACCATATCATCAGTCTTGCGCAATCCCATTCTTGATATTCTCAATCGAACAGCTGCATAAAACTTCAAGGCATTCCCGCCACAAGTCACCTCCTGGGCGCATTTAACGCCATTCTCTGATGTTACCTTGGATCTCACCTGCTTTCAATGAAACGTTTCGCATAGAGAATTGAGAAATCATAGTGGACACAAATAAACTAGAATCCATTAAGAAACTGAAACAAAAAGAACAGTACCTGATTGAGAAATATGATGAGAGTCTTCGACTGACATAACGAAAAGTGTATCTTTCGGAGTGCCTTAGTCATAACTTCCGACTGCGTATATTTTTTGCCGAACTCGATAGAGCCATCAAGTTCACATTGTGGAACAAGTGCTGCTACCTGATACATTACACATGAATAAATGGACACGATATGTTGTATAATTCAGGAACCTAGCCGCATCAGCCAGCAATTTATTATTTTTAGCAACAGATAACATGTTACAATTACGGTTGAGTGGACATCATCTAATTTACATTAACTAAAGGACAACTTACACGAATAAGCATTAATATCAGACAGGACTACCTCCTCAGTAGATCACAGGAAATTTTAAGTGCCTACATGAGATATCAGAGATGTTCAAGTAAAGTGCTTACACTATCAACCACAACTACATCCACAGCTCCACTCCTCGTCAGAGTATCAACCACACTTAGCATATTCTCTGCTGAATCTGGACACACTAGAAGGAGATTTTCTGTGTCCACTCCAATGGAATCAGCAAGGATGGGATCCATTGCATTCTCTGCATCAAGGTATGCACAATACCCTGCCACCAGTGAACAGTGTACAAGATGATAGTGAAAGGATTTAACAGCCAATTGAATCATGAAAACAATCAGCTTTTGAGCTTAAAGTAAGAATACCTCCAAGTTTTTGAGCTTCCCTAATTATGTGAAGGGCTAATGTAGTTTTTCCAGATGCTTCTTTTCCATATATCTCAACCATTCTACCCTGTAACTTCCAAGCAGTACTTAGTTCCCAAAATAAGGTAGAAAATGTTTGCAACTGGTATTTTTGTTCTACAGGGTAAGAGAAAGCAGGCAACTCATAATAGAAGCACAAGCTAGAGGACAGATTTGTTGCTTCTAGGAAGATACCTTTGGCAGACCTCCAATCCCAAGTGCCGAGTCAAGACGAAGTGAACCTGTGGGTATAACAGGTGCATGACGAGATCGAAAGAAGCGCGATAAAGACAGCATGGATTCCTTGCCAAAATCACCAGCTAGCTGTTTCAGAGCCAGGTACAATGCGGTATCCTTCTCCTTTGCTTTCCCATCATCAACAAGCTCGTCGTGTTCAAAATCCGCAACATCAACTGCAAAGGAAGAAAATGTGTGAGTTTTGACTTCTTATCACATAGAACTCCATGTTCAAACAATTTCCTGGTAATAAACCGAACACTTGTGTAGCCACGAGATGGATGGGTGAATGAAATCATCAAATCAAACAGCGAGAGCACTAGAAACTGCAAAGTCATTCCCAATCACAAAATATCACGAAAAAGGTGCAAAATACAAGTCTTTTAATACCGCCTGTAGAGAAACAGCTTCTATAGTGAGAGCTCAGAACCCTTGCTCCATCCTGAAAATGAGATAAGCACGCAGAACTAATAAGATCGTGTACAAGGCGGGGAAACAATGTCATAACACGTTTATTGAACCCAAAAAAAACAGGCAAAATGCGCCCTGCCAAGTAGCTAGAAGACACTTAGTATAGCTAGAAATCTTTCTGTCTATTTTGTTGTTCTTGCAGAAAAGAATATCAGGCATCAGCCATGGCATTTTTGAAATCAGAGGTTACGAAAAGGAAGGAGAATTAAACCAACCTGCCGACACCGGAGAGAGGAGAGCAGAGAGCGGGGCGCAGAAGGAGAGCGGAGCCAGAAAAGCAGCCGGCGATTGAAGAAATCCATCCTCCTCTCTTCCCTCTTCGACTCTGTAGAAAACTTTTTTCCTGGTTCAACCAATTTTTAGGGTTTTGTTTCGAAAGTCGAAACCTCTCTAACGAGCGGAGGGACGACCCTACCACCATGGCTGAAGATGGCGGGGAAACTAAAAAGATTTATCTGTTTTTTCGGCTGGTACCTGAGGTACAGCTAAATTCCCGAGGTGTCACAAAGTTTAATCAATTTCGCATGATACCCCGAGTTTTGTTTTGTTTTCCCCAAATATCCTTCCGTCAAATAACTGGACAGAAATCGTTAATTAAAAAAAATCAAAAAAAAGAAGTCTAAAACCAGATCTGTCATCTTCTTCGTCAATGTGTTGCAAAACCCCAAATACAGAGGCAATGTCAATGTGTTGCAAAACCTTGACAACGTCAATTCTTTGTCACTATATCAACAGAAAGCATTTGCCTTCACTGGAACCAAACTACAATAGTATTAATTTGGGTCTATATTTCACCTTGTAGCAAAGCAATCAATCAAGAACAAGTCACAGCAGACATTGAACAAAAAATTGGGTCTATATTCACCTTTGAAAGCTTTAGGTCTCACGACAAAATGGAGGATGAAATCTGAAACTTGGTTTCCAAAATTGGGTATCTCAGGAAGCATTCAACAAGCGGTGGAAATCCATAGATGGAAACCCTAACATGGCTTACCTGGGTGGAGCGGTGGAGTCGGGCTCGAAGGTGGTGGAGGCGAGGTGGCGGAGGGGAGCCGAGCAACAAAACGGTGGAGGCAGAGGCGACTCGAGCCGGGTCGAAGGCGGAGGGAGGCGGGCTCGAAGGCGCGAGGGAGGCGAGCAACACGGAGCGGTGGAGGCGGGCTCGAAGGCTGGTCGCCGGAGGAGACAGGAGACCAGGACGCGGGTCGAGCACGAATAAGATGACAGATCTGGTTTTGGGCTTTTTTTTATTTTTCGTTTTTTTTAATTAACCGAAATTGATCAAACTTTGGGATACCTCGCGAATTTCGCCGTACTTCAGGGATATCAGGCGAAAAAATCGAAGATTTATTTTTAGAAGAATCTCCCAATAATCCAATTTCATAATCCTTTTTAAAAGTGTTTTTTTAAAAAAAAAATTATTTACTTTTTAATGACTAACTTATCCTTAATTTAATTTCACCTAACTATTATAGTACCCGTATCTTGTATGGGTGAACTTAAATTTATAAAATCATCAATAATTATTTATAATTGAATTAGATTATGTTATATTTAAGTGGTTTTAAGAAGAAGAAAAATTTTATTGATATTGTTTAAGAATTATATAAATGGAAGATTGAAATAACATAAATTCGTTAATTAAAAGCAATTTGTTTAACATTTTATTGTTAATTATATAACTTGTATATGTTATATGGAAATTCCGTGAGGTAACCCTGAGGTTTTGCAAATTCCGCGAGGTGTCCACAGGTTTAGGCTATTCCGCGAGGTAACCCTGAGTTTTTTAAAAAGTCCGCCAAATAACCCTCCGTTATCTTTCCTGTTAAAGTACCGTTAATTCATATTTTTTTAACGGAAATTCCGCGAGGTAACCCTCAGGTTTTGCAAATTCCGCCAAATAACCCTCTGTTACTTAATCCGTTAAAAAAATGTTAAATTTTTATTTTTTTAATGTGAAAAACTGTTAATTATTAACTTTTAATACTTTTTAAAAAGTTGTTAATTGATTTTTTAAAATGAGAAATAATAACAAATGCTAATATTTAGTATCATCCATAAAATAAGAAAAAAATTAATAATTAACTATATAAATGAATTTACTTAATTATTTTGTTCATTCATGTAGTTTATTATTAAAAATTGCAGTTTTCATTTATGTAGTTAATTATTAATTTTTTTTCTTATTTTATGGATGATACTAAATATTAGCATTTGTTATTATTTCTCCTTTTAAAAAAATCAATTAATAACTTTTTAAAAAGTATTAAAAGTTAATAATTAACTACATGAATACTGAATTACATTGTTCATTCATGTAGTTTATTATTAAATGAATTTACTTAATTACTTTGTTCATTCATGTAGTTTATTATTAAAAATTGCAATTTTCATTAATGTAGTTAATTATTATTATTTTCTTATTTTATGGATGATACTAAATATTAGCATTTGTTATTATTTCTCCTTTAAAAAAATCAATTAACAACTTTTTAAAAAGTATTAAAAGTTAATAATTAACTACATGAATGAATGTACTTAATTACATTGTTCATCCATGTAGTTTATTATTAAAAATTGTAATTTTTTTTATGGTTGGTACTAAATAGAATTTAAATTATTTTTCTTAAAAAAAAAAAATCAATTAACAGTTTTTCACATTAAAAAAAAATTAACAATTTTTTAACGGATTAAGTAACATAGGGTTATTGGAGGAATTTGCAAAACCTAAGGGTTACCTCGCGGAATTTCCGTTAAAAATATGAATTAACGGTACTTTAACAAGAAAGATAACGGATGGTTATTTGGCGGACTTCTTAAAAAACTCAGGGTTACCTCGCGGAATAGCCTAAACCTGTGGACACCTCGCGTAATTTGCAAAACCTCAGGGTTACCTCGCGGAATTCCCGTATGTTATATTTTATTCATACCTATTCTTATATAGTTATCCTTTTTTATTTTAATCATGTAACTATTTTTATACACGGGATATTTTGTTGAAGTCATACGTATTCCACTACCATTTATCGTGTATTTTCAATAAACTATATATATATATAACATAAAATATTAAAATTATGTCAAAATTTTATTATTAAAAATTATAATTCACAATATTAGTTAAACATAAATATGTGTACTTACAACAAAATTCTAGCTTTAAAAGTGAAATGTTGTATAAAAATATATTATTCAAAAATATGAAAATATCAATCATATTAACTCAAAAATGAAAAAATGAAAAATAGAAACAATTTAATGACTAATTGTAAATCATTAGTCTAAAAATATCAAAAAAATTGAAATAAAAAAGTTGGGATAGTTAGAATATACCAAAGGTATTCATGTTTATTATGATGAGTTTATTTAGATGTGTATTTATATTTAACGAAACAGAAATAAGTTTTTTAATTGAAATGTTTGTGTTATTAAAATATATATTAAATAGTTAATGCTAATAAAATTTTATATCGGTTTTCTAACCTATGCCCTAAGGGCACATGTTAAGAATTCTCATTAAGAAATTGTTCTCTAAAAAGGAATGCTTAAATCCTTTTACAAAATATTAAAATCCGTGATATAATTACACCTAACAAAATTTTTCTAAAATTAAGTGCTTAAGGCATAGCTTAGAAAAATCATTTTTGTATTAACATGTCTTAATTATTTTGTGGTGTAAAAGTTGTCATTAGAGTAGTAACATAGCTAATACTACGATTTATATCGAAAAGAAGAGTGAACCTATGATAAGATTTGCCATGTTCTTAAAGATAAGATTATTGCCATGTTCTTAGAATGAGATTTGCCAAAAA
>WOAB01000255.1:0-27524 GCA_027886185.1 Rheum nobile | reverse complement strand
TGTGTGCTTGGAATTTAATAAGATAAGTGCCGTTGTCGCACAATATTAATATACCTTGGCGAGTAGTGCAGCTAGCGCTAGTGCATTAGGAAAAACTCGTCTTAGTTGTAAATCGCTCGTATATACGATGCTGTGATGATGTGTTAGTATGTTTGTTTAAGTTCCTCAACATTTGTCATATTTTCCTATAAGGCTCATTTCTTTTGAGTCTTATTTTGGGATTGATTGCTGTGAGACTCGGTCTCCAGAATCTTCTCTTGTTCATGCTGTTTTATATATGCTAGTAGGAGTTGATGGTTGACTAGCGTACTCGGTTATTATTCGAGGGACGATGAGTCTAACCTAATACGACTGCTTCGAACCACTCTGCTTTGTACCCTTGCGTAGTCTTTCATTAGACTGACCAACCTTTATATTCCTTGCATGGTTGGCTGGTGTCATCCGTCCGATTCGGCACATCAGATAAATTAAGGATTTGAGAAGGCTAGAAGCGACTAGAAGAATGAACGATGTTTGATAAACTGTTTGTTTAAGATTTCCGCTGTGTATTACCGTATTTTGTTAAGATTTCCGCTGTAAACTTTGTTGTTATGCATTTTGTTGTACGTGGGAATGGTTGTATTCCCAGTACATTGACTTTGTAAAAGTTGTAATATATGGCAATATAAGCCGTTATTTGATTTTATATCAACTGTAAAAGCCTGGGGTGACTTCGTGATGTTGAATCCGGGGTCATCGGCGGTAATACTTTCAATTGTCAAAATCTTGCGATTTGGGGGTGTTACAGATTTGGTATCAGAGCTAAAATGTTTTCCAAGAGCTCTGAGTTTTCAAATAAAAAAGTCGTTCATAGTCGTGCCTTTTCTAGAAGTCTGATATGGAAATTGCTTCTGTATCTAGAAAGACTAATTCTTTCTTGTTGTCCCGAAGGATGGGAGCTTGCTTGTCTTTGATTAGAGAGCTGGACGAGGCCGAGATGGCTTTGCCGTCTCCTGAGAGGCCGAGTTTTCCGACTCCTCCGAGGTGTTTTGAGATTGGTGAGTCCAGTAGTCCACCCGAGGAGGTGAAGCATGTGTTGCCTGAGTCAGTGGTGTTGAGAACCCATGCTGAGGTAGCACCAGTTGCAGAGCCAGTAGAACCGTCAAGGTACGCGCTAGGCCACTACGACAACGACTATTCCATGGGAGTGATCCCAGAGGATGAGGAAGGTGGTGATGAGGAAGGATCATCTGATCACTACATCGACTATACCCTAGAGGTTGAGTCAGTACCGGGGTTAGATTCTGATGAGGATCCCGAGGAGGACCCTGAAGAAGACCCTGAAGAAGATCCTGTAGAGGTCGAGGTACAGGTTCAGGTTGAGGAACCTGATAGGTTGAGGAATTTGTTGGTTCAGAGTGACGACTCGGGGATGCAGTATATCTATCCGCGTTCGCCACCAAGACCTACAGGCCCATCCATGACAGATGCTGAGTGGAATGCAATCTTTGTTGAGTTTTGCAGCAGAGAGAGAGGCGACCCTCAGTCAGGTATTGTCCAGGACAGGAGGAGGTCGAGCCAAGAGGTCTCCGAGATCTTTCGTCAAGACCGAGAAGTCTCTGTTGAAGAGCATCGGTTGATGAGCGAGATGGATCAGGTTCGGAATAGGGCGAGGTCTAGCACTCCAGAGTAGAGGGACGAACCGTGTGTTCCAGGACCGAGTAGGGTTAGGAGTCCGTCTCCGGATTCCGAGGACCAACCCTGCTCGAAGAGACATTGTCTAGGGAGTCTGTCCTACAGGAAGCGTTTTCAGGACACCAAGTAGAGGGTCGACTTAGACAGTAGTAGTTCTTTCTTTTTGTGTGTTTGTTTTGTTGTATATACGGCACAGTGTAGAAATCTTCGGCAATTTTGTTAGAAGCTCGCGAGATCTTTCTTGTATGATAGGTAGTTCTGTTAGAAGTTCACCATATATATAAAATTACCCTGTTAATCTATTCCAAGTGACTTTATCATGATAAGTATTATGGAAAAGATATTAATACTTGGGATTTGATCGGTAAACAGATGGTGAATACAAGGAATACCATACGCGCTGGTGCTGGGCCGAGCAATCTGAGGCCAATCATAAGGGACGACCTGGACCGTGTGGAAGAACACGAGTCAATGTCACAGAACAATCCTAGGGGCAATGACCAAGCTGAGGTCCAAGCTCCAATAGTTTTTGATGCTGCGGCTGTTGCTGCTATTCGGGGAATCTTCATGCAGGCATTTGCTGATGTGATGCGACCTGTCGCACCGCAGGCACCTGAAGTGCCAGTTCCGCCAGTTGTACAAAGGGTTGAAGAACCTAATGTTCCAGGTACACCATGTTGAACCGGTCAGAAACAGGGATAATTATGGTCGAGCTTTGAAGACCATTAACTCCATGAGGCCGGATAGTTATGACGGTAAAGGAGAGCCGGGTCATGGTAGCTCATTGGTTTTCCCATATGGAACGACTGTTCCGTAACATCGAGTGCACTAAGGCTGAGAAGGTGCACATAGCTTCTCTGCAACTGAAAGGAGATGCTAGTGAATGGTGGGAGAACACGGGGCTAGCTGATAGGGCTGATCTAACTTGGGGGATGGTTATGACGAAAATGAATGACCGTTTCTTTTCCCAAGCTATGAGGGATGAGAAGCTGAAGGAATTTCTCTACCCCACGAACGACGGATTAAAAGTGACTGAGCTGGAAGCTAAGTTCAATCATTTACTACAGTACGCTGGGTCATAGTGTCCAGTGAAGATCAGAAGATTTGGCACTTCCACGAGTGGATGAGCCCGGACATCAAACCATTAATGTACGTCACGGATGCTCTACCTTGGAGTAATACGTTGATGCAGCATACAAATTAGAGGTGACTTTGGAAGAGTCGACCAAGCGACGGAATCGCCAGAGATCGATGCAGGGTCAATCTCAGGCCAGTGGTTTTAAGCGTCCTGCGCCGCCATCCAACTTTGATAGTCTGGTAAAGCGAGGACAGAAATGACTCAAGGTGGGTCAACACAACAGTCGGGTCAGGGCAAAGGCCGGATCCAATATTTCAACTGTGGTGCCTATGGGCACAAGAACACTGAATGTACGAGGGAAAAGAAGCTATGTTATAGCGTGGAAGAAGAGGGCATGTGCAGAAGTTCTGTCGTCCGGAAAAGCAGACCAGGGACAGAGTCACATCAAGGTCAGTTAATCAGAATACTCGACCTAGGTTCAAACCGGCAGAGACTCCAAGTCCTTCAATACAGACTGCCGCGCAGAACAAGGGCAAAACCCTAGCAGCTTCAGGAGGTCAAGGTCACGCTTATACGAGATGCGTGAGGCTGATGGACCTAACGCTCCAGTTGCTCAAGGTATTCTATACCTCCGTTCTACTTTTGTGTGCATTCTATTTGATTCGGGTGCTACCCATTCATTTATTTCGGAAAATTGCGTAGTAAGTTAGGATTAGTGTGCAACGAGGTTTGTGAACCCTTCGTTGTTAATCTTCCTAATGGTGACCGCTTAGTGGGCACCAAGAGGTTGTCAGAGTTTCCAGTTACCATTCAGGGTAAGGAGTTTAAAGCAGATTTAATCTGTATACTATGGCTCCATACGATATTATTCTCGGTATGGATTGGTTGACACGTCATGGGGCTGTGATTGATTTTAGCTCGAGGACGTAACGGTGTCATCTAGGGGCCAGTTTGTGTGCAAGTTCAAGGGTCGAATGACGCTGATAACGGTAAGCTTATCAATGCGATGGCTACGTTTAAGCTGCTTCGGCAAGGATGTGTCGGGTACCTTTGCTACCTGGATTCGCCCGAGAAAGATGGACCTACAGTTCTTGAGATTCCAGTTGTCAGGGAATTTTCTGAGTTTTTCCAGAAGAAATTCCTGGTCTACCCCGAGTCGTGACGTTGAATTTTCTATTGATCTCGAGCCTGGTACTACGCCGATTTCAAAAGCTCCGTATCGGATGGCTCCTGCTGAGATGCAAGAATTGAAGAAGCAACTTGAAGATCTTCTTGACAAGGGATACATAAGGCCGAGTGCATCGCCTTGGGGTGCTCCGGTATTGTTCGTCAAAAGAAAGACGGATCGTTTCGACTTTGCATCGACTACCGTGAGTTGAATAGAGTTACGATCAAAAACAAATACCCGTTGCCAAGGGTAGATGATTTATTGGATCAGCTGCAAGAGCAAAAGTCTTTTCCAAAATCGATCTGAGATCTGGCTATCATCAACTCAGGATTCATGAGGAAGATATTCCGAGGACTGCATTCCGGACGAGATATGGTCACTACGAGTTCGTGGTCATGCCATTTGGGCTTACGAATGCTCCAACTGTTTTCATGACCTGATGAACCGATGTTTTCACCAGTACTTGGACAAGTTCGTGGTGGTCTTCATCGACGACATTTGATTTACTCTCCGAGCATGGACGCTCATGAGGATCACTTGCAGATCATTTTGTCAGTCCTTAGGCAGAATCAACTTACGCCAAGTTGCCTAAGTGCGACTTTGGATCAAGGAAGTGGCTTTTTAGGCCACATTATCAACGAGAATGTGGTGATGGTCGATCCCCAGAAGGTTGAAGCTGTAGCTAATTGGAAACAGCCTCAGAATGTGAAAGAGGTGCGTAGTTTCCTAGGACTTGCTGGATACTACAGACGGTTTATGGAGGGATTTTCGAAGATCGCTCTACCGATGACCGGTTTGCTCCGCAAGGTCCACACGAAGTTTGTCTGGAGTAACAAGTGCGAAGCCAGTTTTCAGAAGCTGAAGCAATGTCTGACCTCGGCACCAGTGTTGACGCTGCCAGAAGGAAATGAAGATTATGCGATTACAGTGATGCTTCGAAAAATGGGTTAGGATGTGTGTTGATGCAAAGAGGCAAGGTGATTGCTTATGCATCGAGACAGTTGAAAGACCTATGAAGAAAATTATTCGACGCATGATCTGGAATTAGCAGCAGTTGTGTTCGCGTTGAAGATTTGGAGGCACTACCTTTATGGCGTGAGATGTCAAGTCTTCACGGATTACAAGAGTCTCAAGTACATATTACTCAAAAGGAGCTGAATATGAGACAACGTCGTTGGTTGGAGCTACTCAAAGACTACGACTATCGAGTTGTTGTATCATCCAGGCAAGGATAATGTTGTAGCAGATGCATTGAGCCGGAAGACGCCGCACGAGACCGTAGTAGCTTTGCTTGTTGCTCAGACCAAGCTGAACCAAGAATTGTGCGAGATTGAAGTCTTGTACGATCAACGTCGTGGATGCTTGAGTATGCTTGAGATACAAGCTACGCTTCTTGATCAGATTAGGGAGAAGCAGGTCGATGATGTGATCTTGGTAAAGCTATGCAGCGAAGTGATGAACGGGAAAGCTCCCGGCTTCGTGATTCAAGATGATGGATTGCTTGGTTTCAAGGCCGGATTTGCGTGCCTGACGTAGATGGTATTCGCCAGTTGGTGATGAGAGAGGCCCATTCGTCAGCCTATTCTGTACATCCAGGCTCTAGCAAGATGTATAAGGACCTCAGAATGAAGTTCTGGTGGCCCAATATGAAGAGAGATGTGGCAGAATTCGTGGCCAGATGCTTGACTTGTCAGAAGGTCAAGATAGAACACCGAAGACCCGGTAGAGAATTGTTACCTCTACCAATTCCTGAGTGGAAGTGGGAGGATATTGCTATGGATTTCGTCACGGGGTTACCCAAGACGCGAAGTCAGAAAGACGCTATATGGATTATCGTTGATAGGCTCACAAAGAGTGCTCATTTCGTGGCTATCAAGATAACATGGGGAATCCAGAAGCTATCGGAAGTGTTTTTACACGAAGTTATCCGTCTTCATGGTACTCCAAAAACCATTGTGTCAGATCGCGATGGCAGATTTATGTCCAGATTTTGGAAGGAGTTGCATAAGGCAATGGGAACCGAGCTAAGGTTCAGTACTGCATTTCATCCTCAAACTGATGGACAGTCTGAAAGGACCATCCAGACCCTGGAGGATATGCTGAGAGCATGCGTGCTTGATCGTCCGACTAGCTGGGAAGACAGCTTGAGTCTAATTGAGTTCACGTACAACAATAGTTGGCATGCTACTATCAAGATGGCTCCATTCGAAGCTTTATATGGTCGCAAGTGCAGATCTCCAATTTGTTAGGATGAGAATGCCGACAAGATTCTGATCGGACCAGAGCTAGTCGAAAGGACTGCCTCAGACATTGTGCTGATCAAACAAAGGTTGTTGACCGCTCAGAGTCGACAGAAGTCTTATGCTGATCCGAAGCGTAGAAAAGTGGAATTTGAGGTTGGCGACAAAGTGTTTGTCAAAGTATCGCCGACCAAGGGCGTGTTCAGATTTGGTAAGCATGGGAAGCTTAACCCTCGCTACGTGGGACCTTTTGAGATTCTGGATAGAGTGGGATCTCTAGCGTACCGTTTGGCATTACCGCCATCGGCACATCCAGTGCATAATGTGTTCCAAGTATCCTTGCTAAGGAAGTATGTGCCAGACGAGTCTCATGTGCTGAGTTATGAAGACATTGAGATCCAGGCGAATGGTACTTACGAAGAGTTACCGGTGCGTATTCTTGAGTGCCGAGAGAAGCAGTTGCGCAACAAGGTTGTACCTTTGGTACAGATTTGTGGTCCAAGTCAGGTGCCGAAGAGGTTACCTGGGAGACTTGGGAGACTGAGGTGGATATGCTTAGACGCTTTCCCGATTTGTTTTCAGCCTAGAATAGTCAAGTTTCGGGGTCGAAACTTATTTTAAGGGGGAGGTAATGTAACACCCCTCAATTTATAAGAATATTTTGGAATTTTTCTAACTCCTGAATTACTAGACGGATTAATTTCTGAAGAGTTTTGGACTTTCTGTAAGAGGTTTGAACTCTGTAAATTTTTCCGAGTATTATAAAACACAGTTGAAGTGTATTCGGGGTTAATTTGACGTTTATGTACGAATATATTTAACCCGGAGTTAAGAAATTTAAACCAAGCCGAGTTCGGATAAGAATTAACGAAGTCGGCCTTAAAACCGCGACTCACCGCGATTGACCGCGATCAACCGCGATACACCACGACCGGCCACGCTCGCGGTAATGCCTTTTTGCTGAGCAGTGTCGTCTTCCTCAAAGGCGGTTACTATAGCTCTGTTCCTTTGATTTTTCTGGAAGGACAGGTGGCTCTCCAGCTGGCTTGGCTTGTGTTCCCTTGTTTCTTGCGTGTTTCCCTTGGTGAGGCTCAGATTTTCAGTATAAAAGGGGGTGGAACCAATCCGAGAATTTGTTTCGTCTTCCTCCTTGAGCTCTCTCTTTTCTCTGGTTTTTGCCCACTGAAATTCGCCATTAGCGTGCCTTTCGAGCTCGATTCGAGTGATCCCAAGGATTGGTGAAGCTTGTCCAGGTGTTAGGGAAGGCTTACAAGTGTTTTGTGATCGATTTGAATGCAAAATGAGGCCTCCACGAATCGGGTAAATTCCCCTCTCCGCCATGGAAGCTGTCGAAGCTTTGCCACTGTCGATGAACCGCGACTGGCCGCGACTTGCCGCGATCGCGGTAAGGGCGTCCGAGTCGTGTGTCTTGTGGTTTTTCTTTGGGCTTGGCTCGATTCCTTTGATTTCTTTTCCTATTCTTTTAGATTCATATGTAAGTGTATGAAATCTAACTTAGGGTCTCGTTTTGGATCGTTCCAATGGGATTTTTATCCAGGTTTCATTCCAGATTCAAGATTCAGGACCCGTTCTTAAAAGTTGTCTTATCAATCGTCTATTCTAAGGCAAGTGGCGGTTCGCTCTTGCTCATCATTCCATACTTCAATTAATTATCAATTGTTTGTTGTTAATTAATTTGGGATGATTTCTTGTTTATGTTGGGAACAGTTTTGATCAATTATTTGATAAAAGAAGTGCTGTTATAATAGGTTGTATATTGCTAGATACAGCGCTATTATGTTCATAATGGTTTTGTTGTGGATTTTAAAGGTGAAATTCATATAAAAAGATTATAATAGGTTGCATATACTGTTAGTGGCAACGCTATTTTGATATATATATATATATATAGATTGTTAAATCTATGATGTTGGCCATGTTGGCTTTGATGTGGATTATTATTGTGCTGAACTGTTAGTTAGCACGAGTATTCGTAGGAGCGCTTGGACTCTGCGAGGTCCATTCGTTTCTTTATAACTGGCAAACAACAAGGCGTTCAAGTTCCTATGCCAAACTTCTGGTCATGACCAACCGTGTTGTGGATTGAGGTTTGGACTCTGCGAGGTCCATTCCTTCGATGTATGTCCCTCATGACGACACATATATCTAAAAGCTTATAACGTGATGTGTGCTTTGGAATTTAATAAGATAAGTGCCGTTGTCGCACATAATTAATATACCTTGGGCGAGTAGTGCAGCTAAGTGCTAGTACAGTTAGGAAAAACTCGTCTTAGTTGTAAATCGCTCGTATACGATGCTGTGATGATGTGTTAGTATGTTTGTTTAAGTTCCCCAACATTTGTCATATTTTCCTATAAGGCTCATTTCTTTTGGAGTCTTATTTTGGGATTGATTGCTGTGAGACTCGGTCTCCAGAATCTTCTCTTGTTCATGCTGTTTTATATATGCTAGTAGGAGTATGATGGTTGACTAGCGTACTCGGTTATTATTCGAGGGACGATGAGTCTAACCTAATACGACTGCTTCGAACCACTCTTCTTTGTACCCTTGCGTAGTCTTTCATTAGACTGACCAACCTTTATATTCCTTGCATGGTTGGCTAGTGTCATCCGTCCGATTCGGCACATCAGATAAATTAAGGATTTGAGAAGGCTAGAAGCCTTCTCAAATCTGGGGTCATCGACTAGAAGAATGAACGATGTTTGATAAACTGTTTGTTAAGATTTCCGCTGTGTATTATCGTATTTGGTTAAGATTTCCGCTGTAAACTTTGCTGTTATGCATTTTGTTGTACGTGGGAATGGTTGTATTCCCAGTACATTGACTTTGTAAAAGTTGTAATATATGGCAATATAAGCCGTGATTTGATTTTATATCAACTGTAAAAGCCTGGGGTGACTTCGTGATGTTGAATCCGGGGTCATCGGCGGTAATACTTTCAATTGTCAAAATCTTGCGATTTGGGGGTGTTACAACGACGGGGATGTCGTCTAACCTTACTTCATCCTTTCTTTCCTCTAAAGCATAACACACATAACCGACACAACCTTGCCTTAGCAGTTTTGCAGCTGCCATTGCACTAATAATTCTACCAGAGTCTCGCGGATCTTGTCCTTCAAACACATGCGCTAAACCCTCATCTGTTCTTACAGTAACTGTCTTCTTCCTGAAATCAAGAATGGCACCATTGCGAGAAAGCCAATCCATACCTAGGATAATATCATAGTGTAACATTTTGATAGCTATCAGGTCGACCATCCATTCTCGACCACCTATGATGGTCGGAAAATTCCTAAGTCCCCGGGTCCCCACTAATTTATCACCATTAGGCAATCCAACAACAAAAGGTTCGCATTCCAAATCGCATACTAACCCAAGTCTATCTACGCAATTCTCAATAATAAAAGAATGGGTAGCACCCGAGTCAAATAATAAATGGACGGGCTCAGACTGAATAAAAAGTGTACCTGTAGTCACAGGCGCGTTTCCATCCTCAGTTCTCCTCATCTCATAAACCCGAGGTGTTGAAGTCCCACCCATCGGTGCCTTGCCCTTATTGCCCATGTAATTATGTTGGAATTGCGACTGTGCCGGACGGTTCTGATTTGGAATTGGATGATAAGCGGGAGATGAGGCTTGAGATTGAGTGGAAATTTCCCCTCGTCTGCAGTAAGCTTTAATGTGTCCAACTCCCCCACATTTGTAGCAAGTCTGGGGTGCTCTAGTACAGTTTGCCTTCTTATGACTAAGATCCCCACAATTGAAACAACGTGGTACACCCCTTGCCATCCCTTGTTGGCCCTTTGACTGGTGATAATTTACTGACATCTGTGAACCACCACCTTGAGCAGTCTTAGCTGGCCCATCTGTGAACCACCATAAAAAATCTGCTTAGCTTGTGATGCTAGGATGAATGGCTCGTCACTATCACTTAATCGGTCAAAGTTTACCAATGTCAAACCCGGATAAATTTCATCTTGCTTCACCCCGTTAGGGTTGTTGACTCACTTGCACCGGAAAACAGGGATTGTAAAATTGTTATAATCAAGCTCCCATATTTCTTCGTTTCTGTAAAGCATACAATCATTTGGGCAAGCATCTATCTTGATGGCCTCTAAGCCTAAGGGACACATCAATTTCCTGGCATAATAAGTAGAGATAGGCATCTCATTGCCTTCTGGTAAAAATTCACCTAACCATTCCAATAAGGTGTTGAAACTTCCATCAGTCCAACCAGAAGCACATTTCAAGTTGTAAAGTATTGACACACCCTCTAACTTGCTAAATTTTGTACACCCGGGATACAAGGGAGTCTCTGCAGCCTTTGATACCTGTTCGAACATCTGAGGTCGTTCGTTCAAGTGATCTCTCACCCCATCCATCATCCCATTTATTTCATCATCTTCTTGGTCATCATCATCATCCATCTCATTATTCTCAGCAATATCATCATCACTATCATCAGTGTCTACCCGAACATCAAACTCATTGACACTAGAACTTGGACGATCAGGTATTTTCTCACCATGCCAAAACCAAACATGGTAATCTTGTTTGAAACCACGACGAAATAAATGATCCTCAATCTCATCAATATCATCTAACCGTCTTACATTCTTACAATCACGGCATGGACAATAGATTTTTTCGGCTTTCGTACTCCGTTGGTGTGATAAAGCACATCTAATGAACTCCTCAACCCCACTCAAGTATTGTGTTGTAGTATGGTCACCGTACATCCAAGGATGACTCATTTCTAGTAATACATGCAAAATACCATGCAAGGAGGATTACTCATTTCTAGTAACTATCCCGCCAAGGGCCTAAATAGATAATAATACGCAACCAAGCAAGAAAAAATACAAACTCAACTATCCCGCCAAGGGCCTAAATTATGAATTATATCCCGCCAAGAGCCTAAGGAATTAGGGTAGAAATCCGAAATAATACCTGACTTGGCTTCGAGTGCGTTGAAGGGAGCTCGTTTTGGTGAAACCTCGAGTGCGTTGTTGATACTTGTTGAAGGAAGTATTAGAGGGAGCTCGGCGAAGGGAGATGAAGTCGGAGCTCGGGAAGACGGATCTCGGCGAAGACGGAGGAGATCGATGAAGTCGGGAAGACGGAGGAGATCGATGAAGTAGGGAAGACGGAGGAGATCGATGAAGTCAGAGCTCGGGACGAACGAATTGAAGACGAAGAGGAGGATACGAAGAGGAAAATGAAGGCGCTCACAGCCATTTTTTTTTTAATTAGGGTTGAGCTTATAGAGGTGGGCCTAACACGCCCGCCTCTATAAGTATTACGACTCGGCCGAGTAATGGTCTAATAGAGGCGGGCCTTACATGCCCGCCTCTATTGGACATACTTTTTGAGGCGGGCTTTAAGAGGCCCGCCTCAACAAGCTTTAATTGAGGCGGGCTACTTGGCCCGCCTCAATTAGTTAGCATTAGATGCGGGCCTTACCCTGGCCCGCCTCTAATACTTTAGCGGGAAATGTTTTTTCGGATACTTGTTGAGGCGTATATTAATTTGCTCGCCTCAAAAGATGTTTTTGAGGCGTATAAATTAATTATCCGCCTCAAAAACAAAAAAAAGTGATTGCCTAAGTCGTTATTGAGGCGTTTTGAAATATGTACGCCTCTAAAAGGGAGCAACAAAAAGTGTTTTTTCCACTAGTGAAAGCTCTTTGTTTCCCCAATATGTTGACAATATAAGATGATTGACGAAAAGAAATTGACAAAATTTGAAACTCATAACTTTCCCTCAAACTTGTGTCTTTTGTCATGAATGGTAAATCGTAGGTGTTTTTAGTGTTGTTTGTCGCCCAAACTCTTTGTTCCCCCAATATTTTAACAAAATAAGATGAGTCACGGAAACAAATTGACAAAATTTGAAACTCATAACTTTCGCTCAAACTTGTGCCTTGTGTTATAAATGATAAATCATAGGTGTTTTTAGTGTTGTTTGTCCCCCAATATCTTAGCTCTTTGTTCCCACAATATGTTGACAATATAAGATGATGGACGAAAAGAAATTGACAAAATTTGAAACTCATAACTTTCCCTCAAACTTGTGCCTTGTGTTGTAAATGGTAAATCATAGATATTTTTAGTGTTGTTTGTCCCCCAATATAATAGCTCTTTGTTTGCCCAATATGTTGACAATATAAGATGATTGACGAAAATAAATTGACAAAATTTGAAACTCATAACTTTCCCTCAAACTTGTGTCTTTGGTCGTGAATGGTAAATCCTAGGTGTTTTTTGTATTGTTTGTCTCCCAAACTCTTTGCTCTTTGTTCCCCCAATTATTTTACAATATAAGATGAGTCATGGAAACAAATTGACAAAATTTAAAAGACATAACTTTCGCTCAAACTTGTGTCTTTTGTCATGAATGGTAAATCGTAGGTGTTTTTAGTGTTGTTTGTCGCCCAAACTCTTTGTTCCCCCAATATTTTAACAAAATAAGATGAGTCACGGAAACAAATTGACAAAATTTGAAACTATTAACTTTCGCTCAAACTTGTGCCTTGTGTTATAAATGATAAATCATAGGTGTTTTTAGTGTTGTTTGTCCCCAATATCTTAGCTCTTTGTTTCCCCAATATGTTGACAATATAAGATGATTGACGAAAAGAAATTGACAAAATTTGAAACTCATAAATTTCCCTCAAACTTGTGTCTTTTGTCATGAATGGTAAATCGTAGGTGTTTTTAGTGTTGTTTGTCGCTCAAACTCTTTGTTCCCCCAATATTTTAACAAAATAAGATGAGTCACATAAACAAATTGACAAAATTTGAAATTCATAACTTTCGCTCAAACTTGTGCCTTGTGTTGTAAATGGTAAATCATAGGTGTTTTTAGTGTTGTTTGTCCCCCAATATCTTAGCTCTTTGTTCCCACAATATGTTGACAGTATAAGATGATGGACGAAAAGAAATTGACAAAATTTGAAACTCATAACTTTCACTCAATGGTTTGCCTTGTGTCGTAAATGATAAATCGTAGGTGTTTTTAGTGTTGTTTGTTGCCGAAACTCTTTTATCTTTGTTTCCCCGATGTTTGGACAATATAAGATGATTCCCGAAAATGAATTGACAAAATTTGAAACACATAACTTTCGATTAAACTTGTGCCTTATGTCGTAAATGGTAAATCATAGGTTTTTTTAGTGTTGTTTGTCGCCCAATATCTAAGCTTTTTGTTTCCCCAATATGTTGACAATATAAGATGATTGACGAAAATAAATTGACAAAATTTGAAACTCATAACTTTCCCTCAAACTTGTGTCTTTTGTCGTGAATGGTAAATCCTAGGTGTTTTTTGTGTTGTTTGTCTCCCAAACTCTTTGCTCTTTGTTCCCCCAATTATTTGACAATATAAGATGAGTCATGGAAACAAATTGACAAAATTTAAAAGACATAGCTTTCGCTCAAACTTGTGCCTTGTGTTGTAAATGGTAAATCATAGGTATTTTTAGTGTTGTTTGTCCCCCAATATAATAGCTCTTTGTTTGCCCAATATGTTGACAATATAAGATGATTTACGAAAATAAATTGACAAAATTTGAAACTCATAACTTTCCCTCAAACTTGTGTCTTTTGTCATGAATGGTAAATCATATGTGTTTTTTGTATTGTTTGTCTCCCAAATTCTTTGCTCTTTGTTCCCCCAATTATTTGACAATATAAGATGTGTCATGGAAACAAATTGACAAAATTTAAAACACATAACTTTCGCTCAAACTTGTGCCTAGTGTTGTAAATGTTAAATCATAGGTGTTTTTAGTGTTGTTTGTACCCCAATATCTTAGCTCTTTATTTCCCCAATATGTTGACAATATAAGATGATTGACGAAAAGAAATTGACAAAATTTGAAACTCATAACTTTCCCTCAAACTTGTGTCTTTTGTCATGAATGGTAAATCGTAGGTGTTTTTAGTGTTGTTTGTCGCCCAAACTCTTTGTTCCCCCAATATTTTAACAAAATAAGATGAGTCACGGAAACAAATTGACAAAATTTAAAACTCATAACTTTCGCTCAAACTTGTGCCTTGTATTGTAAATGGTAAATCATAGGTGTTTTTAGTGTTGTTTATCCCCCAATATCTTAGCTCTTTGTTCCCACAATATGTTGACAATATAAGATGATGGACGAAAAGATATTGACAAAATTTGAAACTCATAACTTTACCTCAAACTTGTATCTTTTGTTGTGAATGGTAAATCGTAGGTGTTTTTAGTGTTATTTGTCGCCGAAACACTTTGCTCTTTGTTCCCCCAATATTTTGACAATATAAGATGAGTCACGGAAACAAATTGACAAAATTTGAAACTCATAACTTTCGCTCAAACTTGGGCCTTGTGTTGTAAATGGTAAATCATAGGTGTTTTTAGTGTTGTTTGTCCCCCAATATCTTAGCTCTTTGTTCCCACAATATGTTGACAATATAAGATGATGGACGAAAAGAAATTGACAAAATTTGAAACTCATAACTTCCCTCAAACTTGTGTCTTATGTTGTGAATGGTAAATCGTAGGTGTTTTTAGTGTTGTTTGTGTCCCAAACTCTTTGCTCTTTATTCCCCCAAGATTTTGACAATATAAGACGAGTCATGGAAACAAATTGACAAAATTTGAAACACATAACTTTCGCTCAAACTTGTGCCTTGTATTGTAAATGGTAAATCATAGGTATTTTTAGTGTTGTTTGTCCCCCAATATAATAGCTCTTTGTTTGCCCAATATGTTGACAATATAAGATGATTGACGAAAATAAATTGACAAAATTTGAAACTCATAACTTTCCCTCAAACTTGTGTCTTTTGTCGTGAATGGTAAATCGTAGGTGTTTTTTGTATTGTTTGTCTCGCAAACTCTTTACTCTTTGTTCCCCCAATTATTTGACAATATAAGATGAGTCATGGAAACAAATTGACAAAATTTAAAAGACATAACTTTTGCTCAAATTTGTGCCTTGTGTTGTAAATGGTAAATCATAGGTGTTTTTAGTGTTGTTTGTCCCCTAATATCTTAGCTCTTTGTTTCCCCAATATGTTGACAATATAAGATGATTGACGAAAAGAAATTGACAAAATTTGAAACACATAACTTTCCCTCAAACTTGTGTCTTTTGTCATGAATGGTAAATCGTAGGTGTTTTTAGTGTTGTTTGTCGCCCAAACTCTTTGTTCCCCCAATGGTTTAACAAAATAAGATGAGTCACGGAAAAAATTGACAAAATTTGAAACTCATAACTTTCGCTCAAACTTGTGCCTTGTGTTGTAAATGGTATATCCTAGGTGTTTTTAGTGTTGTTTGTCCCCCAATATCTTAGCTCTTTGTTCCCACAATATGTTGACAATATAAGATGATGGACGAAAAGAAATTGACAAAATTTGATACTCATAACTTTCCCTCAAACTTGTGCCTTGTGTTGTAAATGGTAAATCTTAGGTATTTTTAGTGTTGTTTGTCCCCCAATATAATAGCTATTTGTTTTCCCAATATGTTGACAATATAAGATGATTGTCGAAAATAAATTGACAAAATTTGAAACTCATAACTTTCCCTCAAACTTGTGTCTTTTGTCGTGAATGGTAAATCGTAGGTGTTTTTTGTATTGTTTGTCTCCCAAACTCTTTGCTCTTTGTTCCCCTCATTATTTGACAATATAAGATGAGTCATGGAAACAAGTTTACAAAATTTAAAAGAAATAACATTCGCTCAAACTTGTGCCTTGTGTTGTAAATGGTAAATCATAGGTGTTTTTAGTGTTGTTTGTCCCCCAATATCTTAGCTCTTTGTTTCCCCATTGTTTCCCCAATATGTTGACCATATAAGATGATTGACGAAAAGAAATTGACAAAATTTGAAACTCATAACTTTCCCTCAAACTTGTGTCTTTTGTCATGAATGGTAAATCGTAGGTGTTTTTAGTGTTGTTTGTCGCCCAAACTCTTTGTTCCCCCAATATTTTAACAAAATAAGATGAATCACGGAAACAAATTGACAAAATTTGAAACTCAAAACTTTCGCTCAAACTTGTGCCTTGTGTTGTAAATGGTAAATCATAGGTGTTTTTAGTGTTGTTTGTCCCCCAATATCTTAGCTCTTTGTTCCCACAATATGTTGACAGTATAAGATGATGGACGGAAAGAAATTGACAAAATTTGAAACTCATAACTTTCCCTCAAAGTTGTGTCTTTTGTTGTGAATGGTAAATCGTAGGTGTTTTTAGTGTTGTTTGTCGCCGAAACACTTTGCTCTTTGTTCCCCCAGTATTTTGACAATATAAGATGAGTCACGGAAACAAATTGACAAAATTTGAAACTCATAACTTTCACTCAATGGTTTGCCTTGTGTCGTAAATGATAAATCGTAGGGGTTTTTAGTGTTGTTTGTGGCCGAAACTCTTATATCTTTGTTTCCCCGATGTTTTGACAGTATAAGATGATTCCCGAAAACGAATTGACAAAATTTGAAACACAAAACTTTCGATTAAACTTGTGCCTTGTGTCGTAAATGGTAAATCATAGGTTTTCTTAGTGTTGTTTGTCGCCCAATATCTAAGCTTTTTGTTTCCCCAATATGTTGACAATATAAGATGATTGACGAAAATAATAGGACAAAATTTGAAACTCATAACTTTCCCTCAAACTTGTGTCTTTTGTCGTGAATGGTAAATCGTAGGTGTTTTTTGTGTTGTTTGTCTCCCAAACTCTTTGCTCTTTATTCCCCCAAGATTTTGACAATATAAGAGGGGTCATGGAAACAAATTGACAAAATTTGAAACACATAACTTTCGCTGAAACTTGTGCCTTGTGTTGTAAATGGTAAATCATAAGTATTTTTAGTGTTGTTTGTCCCCCAATATAATAGCTCTTTGTTTGCCCAATATGTTGACAATATAAGATGATTTACGAAAATATATGACAAAATTTGAAATTCATAACTTTCCCTCAAACTTGTGTCTTTTTTCGTGAATGGTAAATCGTATGTGATTTTTGTATTGTTTGTCTCCCAAATTTTTTGCTCTTTGTTCCCCCAATTATTTGACAATATAAGATGTGTCATGGAAACAAATTTACAAAATTTAAAACACATAACTTTCGCTCAAACTTGTGCCTAGTGTTGTAAATGTTAAATCAAAGGTGTTTTTAGTGTTGTTTGTCCCCCAATATCTTAGCTCTTTGTTTCCCCAATATGTTGACAATATAAGATGATTGACGAAAAGAAATTGACAAAATTTGAAACTCATAACTTTCCCTCAAACTTGTGTCTTTTGTCATGAATGGTAAATCGTAGGTGTTTTTAGTGTTGTTTGTCGCCCAAACTCTTTGTTCCCCCAATATTTTAACAAAATAAGATGAGTCACGGAAACAAATTGACAAAATTTGAAACTCATAACTTTCGCTCAAACTTGTGCCTTGTGTTGTAAATGGTAAATCATAGGTGTTTTTAGTGTTGTTTGTCCCCCAATATCTTAGCTCTTTGTTCCCACAATATGTTGACAATATAAGATGATGGACGAAAAGAAATTGACAAAATTTGAAACTCATAACTTTCCCTCAAACTTGTGTCTTTTGTTGTGAATGGTAAATCGTAGGTGTTTTTAGTGTTGTTTGTCGCCGAAACACTTTGCTCTTTGTTCCCCCAGTATTTTGACAATATAAGATGAGTCACGGAAACAAATTGACAAAATTTGAAACTCATAACTTTCACTCAATGGTTTGCCTTGTGTCGTAAATGATAAATCGTAGGGGTTTTTAGTGTTGTTTGTGGCCGAAACTCTTATATCTTTATTTCCCCGATGTTTTGACAGTATAAGATGATTCCCGAAAACGAATTGACAAAATTTGAAACACAAAACTTTCGATTAAACTTGTGCCTTGTGTCGTAAATGGTAAATCATAGGTTTTCTTAGTGTTGTTTGTCGCCCAATATCTAAGCTTTTTGTTTCCCCAATTTGTTGACAATATAAGATGATTGACGAAAATAATAGGACAAAATTTGAAACTCATAACTTTCCCTCAAACTTGTGTCTTTTGTCGTGAATGGTAAATCGTAGGTGTTTTTTGTGTTGTTTGTCTCCCAAATTTTTTGCTCTTTGTTCCCCCAATTATTTGACAATATAAGATGTGTCATGGAAACAAATTGACAAAATTTAAAACACATAACTTTCGCTCAAACTTGTGCCTAGTGTTGTAAATGTTAAATCATAGGTGTTTTTAGTGTTGTTTGTCCCCCAATATCTTAGCTCTTTGTTTCCCCAATATGTTGACAATATAAGATGATTGACGAAAAGAAATTGACAAAATTTGAAACTCATAACTTTCCCTCAAACTTGTGTCTTTTGTCATGAATGGTAAATCGTAGGTGTTTTTAGTGTTGTTTGTCGCCCAAACTCTTTGTTCCCCCAATATTTTAACAAAATAAGATGAGTCACGGAAACAAATTGACAAAATTTGAAACTCATAACTTTCGCTCAAACTTGTGCCTTGTGTTGTAAATGGTAAATCATAGGTGTTTTTAGTGTTGTTTGTCCCCCAATATCTTAGCTCTTTGTTCCCACAATATGTTGACAATATAAGATGATGGACGAAAAGAAATTGACAAAATTTGAAACTCATAACTTTCCCTCAAACTTGTGTCTTTTGTTGTGAATGGTAAATCGTAGGTGTTTTTAGTGTTGTTTGTCGCCGAAACACTTTGCTCTTTGTTCCCCCAGTATTTTGACAATATAAGATGAGTCACGGAAACAAATTGACAAAATTTGAAACTCATAACTTTCACTCAATGGTTTGCCTTGTGTCGTAAATGATAAATCGTAGGGGTTTTTAGTGTTGTTTGTGGCCGAAACTCTTATATCTTTGTTTCCCCGATGTTTTGACAGTATAAGATGATTCCCGAAAACGAATTGACAAAATTTGAAACACAAAACTTTCGATTAAACTTGTGCCTTGTGTCGTAAATGGTAAATCATAGGTTTTCTTAGTGTTGTTTGTCGCCCAATATCTAAGCTTTTTGTTTCCCCAATTTGTTGACAATATAAGATGATTGACGAAAATAATAGGACAAAATTTGAAACTCATAACTTTCCCTCAAACTTGTGTCTTTTGTCGTGAATGGTAAATCGTAGGTGTTTTTTGTGTTGTTTGTCTCCCAAATTTTTTGCTCTTTGTTCCCCCAATTATTTGACAATATAAGATGTGTCATGGAAACAAATTGACAAAATTTAAAACACATAACTTTCGCTCAAACTTGTGCCTAGTGTTGTAAATGTTAAATCATAGGTGTTTTTAGTGTTGTTTGTCCCCCAATATCTTAGCTCTTTGTTTCCCCAATATGTTGACAATATAAGATGATTGACGAAAAGAAATTGACAAAATTTGAAACTCATAACTTTCCCTCAAACTTGTGTCTTTTGTCATGAATGGTAAATCGTAGGTGTTTTTAGTGTTGTTTGTCGCCCAAACTCTTTGTTCCCCCAATATTTTAACAACATAAGATGAGTCACGGAAACAAATTGACAAAATCATAGGTGTTTTTAGTGTTGTTTGTCCCCCAATATAATAGCTCTTTGTTTGCCCAATATGTTGACAATATAAGATGATTGACGAAAATAAATTGACAAAATTTGAAACTCATAACTTTCCCTCAAACTTGTGTATTTTGTCGTGAATGGTAAATCGTACGTGTTTTTTGTATTGTTTGTCTCCCAAACTCTTTACTCTTTGTTCCCCCAATTATTTGACAATATAATATGAGTCATGGAAACAAATTGACAAAATTTAAAAGACATAACTTTCGCTCAAACTTGTGCCTTGTGTTGTAAATGGTAAATCATAGGTGTTTTTAGTGTTGTTTGTCCCCTAATATCTTAGCTCTTTGTTTCCCCAATATGTTGACAATATAAGATGATTGACGAAAAGAAATTGACAAAATTTGAAACTCATAACTTTCCCTCAAACTTGTGTCTTTTGTCATGAATGGTAAATCGTAGGTGTTTTTAGTGTTGTTTGTCGCCCAAAGTCTTTGTTCACCCAATGATTTAACAAAATAAGATGAGTCACGAAAACAAATTGACAAAATTTGAAACTCATAACTTTCGCTCAAACTTGTGCCTGGTGTTGTAAATGGTAAATCATAGGTGTTTTTAGTGTTGTTATCCACCAATATCTTAGCTCTTTGTTTCCCCAATATATTGACAATATAAGATGATTGACAAAAAGAAATTGACAAAATTTGAAACTCATAACTTTCCCTCAAACTTGTGCCTTTTGTCATGAATGGTAAATCGTAGGTGTTTTTAGTGTTGTTTGTCGCCCAAACTCTTTGTTCCCCCAATATTTTAACAAAATAAGATGAGTCACGGAAACAAATTGACAAAATTTAAACTCATAACTTTCGCTCAAACTTGTACCTTGTGTTGTAAATGGTAAATCATAGGTGTTTTTAGTGTTGTTTGTCCCCCAATATCTTAGCTCTTTGTTCCCACAATATGTTGACAATATAAGATGATGGATGAAAAGAAATTGACAAAATTTGAAACTCATAACTTTCCCTCAAACATGTGTCTTTTGTCGTGAATGGTAAATCGTAGTTGTTTTTAGTGTTGTTTGTCACCGAAACACTTTGCTCTTTGTTCCCCCAATATTTTGACAATATAAGATGAGTCACCGAAACAAATTGACAAAATTTGAAACTCATAACTTTCACTCAATGGTTTGCCTTGTGTCGTAAATGGTAAATCGTAGGTGTTTTTAGTGTTGTTTGTCCCCCAATATCTTAGCTCTTTGTTCCCACAATATGTTGACAATATAAGATGATGGACGAAAAGAATTTGACAAAATTTGAAACTCATAACTTTCCCTCAAACTTGTGTCTTTTGTCGTGAATGGTAAATCGTAGTTGTTTTTAGTGTTGTTTGTCGCCGAAACACTTTGCTCTTTGTTCCCCCAATATTTTCACAATATAAGATGAGTCACCGGAACAAATTGACAAAATTTGAAACTCATAACTTTCACTCAGTGGTTTGCCTTGTGTCGTAAATGGTAAATCATAGGTGTTTTTAGTGTTGTTTGTCCCCCAATATCTTAGCTCTTTGTTCCCACAATATGTTGACAATATAAGATGATGGACGAAAAGAATTTGACAAAATTTGAAACTCATAACTTTCCCTCAAACTTGTGTCTTTTGTCTTGAATGGTAAATCGTAGGTGTTTTTTGTATTGTTTGTCTCCCAAACTCTTTGCTCTTTGTTCCCCCAATTATTTGACAATATAAGATGAGTCATGGAAACAAATTGACAAAATTTAAAAGACATAACATTCGCTCAAACTTGTGCCTTGTGTTGTAAATGATAAATCATAGGTGTTTTTAGTGTTGTTTGTCCACCAATATCTTAGCTCTTTGTTTCCCCAATATATTGACAATATAAGATGATTGACGAAAAGAAATTGACAAAATTTGAAACTCATAACTTTCCCTCAAACTTGTGCCTTTTGTCATGAATGGTAAATCGTAGGTGTTTTTAGTGTTGTTTGTCGCCCAAACTCTTTGTTCCCCCAATATTTTAACAAAATAAGATGAGTCACGGAAACAAATTGACAAAATTTAAACTCATAACTTTCGCTCAAACTTGTGCCTTGTGTTGTAAATGGTAAATCATAGGTGTTTTTAGTGTTGTTTGTCCCCCAATATCTTAGCTCTTTGTTCCCACAATATGTTGACAATATAAAATGATGGACGAAAAGAAATTGACAAAACTGGAAACTCATAACTTTCGCTCAAACTTGTGCCTTGTGTTATAAATGGTAAATCATAGGTGTTTTTAGTGTTGTTTGTCCCGCAATAACTTAGCTCTTGGTTCCCACAATATGTTGACAATATAAGATGATGGACGAAAAGAAATTGACAAAATTTGAAACTCATAACTTTCCCTCAAACTTGTGTCTTTTGTCGTGAATGGTAAATCGTAGTTGTTTTTAGTGTTGTTTGTCGCCGAAACACTTTGCTCTTTGTTACCCCAATATTTTGACAATATAAGATGAGTCACCGAAACAAATTGACAAAATTTGAAACTCATAACTTTCACTCAATGGTTTGCCTTGTGTCGTAAATGGTAAATCGTAGGTGTTTTTAGTGTTGTTTGTCCCCCAATATCTTAGCTCTTTGTTCCCACAATATGTTGACAATATAAGATGATGGACGAAAAGAATTTGACAAAATTTGAAACTCATAACTTTCCCTCAAACTTGTGCCTTGTGTTGTAAATGGTAAATCATAGGTATTTTTAGTGTTATTTGTCCCCCAATATAATAGCTCTTTGTTTGCCCAATATGTTGACAATATAAGATGATTGACGAAAATAAATTGACAAAAGTTGAAACTCATAACTTTCCCTCAAACTTGTGTCTTTTGTCGTGAATGGTAAATCATAGGTGTTTTTTGTATTGTTTGTCACCCAAACTCTTTGCTCTTTGTTTCCCCAATTATTTGACAATATAAGATGAGTCATGGAAACAAATTAACAAAATTTAAAAGCCATAACTTTCGCTCAAACTTGTGCCTTGTGTTGTATATGGTAAATCATAGGTGTTTTTAGTGTTGTTTGTCCCCCAATATCTTATCTCTTTGTTCCCACAATATGTTGACAATATAAGATGATGGACGAAAAGAAATTGACAAAATTTGAAACTCATAACTTTCCCTCAAACTTGTGTCTTTTGTCGTGAATGGTAAATCGTAGTTGTTTTTAGTGTTGTTTGTCCCCCAATATAATAGCTCTTTGTTTGCCCAATATGTTGACAATATAAGATGATTGACGAAAATAAATTGACAAAATTTGAAACTCATAACTTTCCCTCAAACTTGTGTCTTTTGTCGTGAATGGTAAATCATAGGTGTTTTTTGTATTGTTTGTCTCCCAAACTCTTTGCTCTTTGTTCCCCCAATTATTTGACAATATAAGATGAGTCATGGAAACAAATTGACAAATTTTAAAAGACATAACATTCGCTCAAACTTGTGCCTTGTGTTGTAAATGATAAATCATAGGTGTTTTTAGTGTTGTTTGTCCCCCAATATCTTAGCTCTTTGTTCCCACAATATGTTAACAATATAAGATGATGGACGAAAAGAAATTGACAAAATTTGAAACTCATAACTTTCCCTCAAACTTGTGCCTTTTGTCATGAATGGTAAATCGTAGGTGTTTTTAGTGTTGTTTGTCGCCCAAACTCTTTGTTCCCCCAATATTTTAACAAAATAAGATGAGTCACGGAAACAAATTGACAAAATTTAAACTCATAACTTTCGCTCAAACTTGTGCCTTGTGTTGTAAATGGTAAATCATAGGTGTTTTTAGTGTTGTTTGTCCCCCAATATCTTAGCTTTTTATTCCCACAACATGTTGACAATATAAAATGATGGACGAAAAGAAATTGACAAAATCGAAATTCATAACTTTCCCTCAAACTTGTGCCTTGTGTTGTAAATGGTAAATCATAGGTATTTTTAGTGTTGTTTGTCCCCCAATATAATAGCTCTTTGTTTGCCCAATATGTTGACAATATAAGATGATTGACGAAAATAAATTGACAAAATTTGAAACTCATAACTTTCCCTCAAACTTGTGTCTTTTGTCGTGAATGGTAAATCGTAGGTGTTTTTTGTATTGTTTGTCTCCCAAACTCTTTGCTCTTTGTTCCCCCAATTATTTGACAATATAAGATGAGTCATGGAAACAAATTGACAAAATTTAAAAGACATAACATTCGCTCAAATTTGTGCCTTGTGTTGTAAATGATAAATCATAGGTGTTTTTAGTGTTGTTTGTCCACCAATATCTTAGCTCTTTGTTTCCCCAATATATTGACAATATAAGATGATTGACGAAAAGAAATTGACAAAATTTGAAACTCATAACTTTCCCTCAAACTTGTGCCTTTTGTCATGAATGGTAAATCGTAGGTGTTTTTAGTGTTGTTTGTCGCCCAAACTCTTTGTTCCCCCAATATTTTAACAAAATAAGATGAGTCACGGAAACAAATTGACAAAATTTAAACTCATAACTTTCGCTCAAACTTGTGCCTTGTGTTGTAAATGGTAAATCATAGGTGTTTTTAGTGTTGTTTGTCCCCCAATATCTTAGCTTTTTATTCCCACAATATGTTGACAATATAAAATGATGGACGAAAAGAAATTGACAAAATTTGAAATTCATAACTTTCCCTCAAACTTGTGCCTTGTGTTGTAAATGGTAAATCATAGGTATTTTTAGTGTTGTTTGTCCCCCAATATAATAGCTCTTTGTTTGCCCAATATGTTGACAATATAAGATGATTGACGAAAATAAATTGACAAAATTTGAAACTCATAACTTTCCCTCAAACTTGTGTCTTTTGTCGTGAATGTTAATCGTAGGTGTTTTTTGTATTGTTTGTCTCCCAAACTCTTTGCTCTTTGTTCCCCCAATTATTTGACAATATAAGATGAGTCATGGAAACAAATTGACAAAATTTAAAAGACATAACATTCGCTCAAACTTGTGCCTTGTGTTGTAAATGATAAATCATAGGTGTTTTTAGTGTTGTTTGTCCACCAATATCTTAGCTCTTTGTTTCCCCAATATATTGACAATATAAGATGATTGACGAAAAGAAATTGACAAAATTTGAAACTCATAACTTTCCCTCAAACTTGTGCCTTTTGTCATGAATGGTAAATCGTAGGTGTTTTTAGTGTTGTTTGTCGCCCAAACTCTTTGTTCCCCCAATATTTTAACAAAATAAGATGAGTCACGGAAACAAATTGACAAAATTTAAACTCATAACTTTCGCTCAAACTTGTGCCTTGTGTTGTAAATGGTAATTCATAGGTGTTTTTAGTGTTGTTTGTCCCCCAATATCTTAGTTCTTTGTTCCCACAATATGTTGACAATATAAGATGATGGACGAAAAGAATTTGACAAAATTTGAAACTCATAACTTTCCCTCAAACTTGTGTCTTTTGTCGTGAATGGTAAATCGTAGGTGTTTTTTGTATTGTTTGTCTCCCAAACTCTTTGCTCTTTGTTCCCCCAATTATTTGACAATATAAGATGAGTCATGGAAACAAATTGACAAAATTTAAAAGACATAACATTCACTCAAACTTGTGCCTTGTGTTGTAAATTATAAATCATAGGTGTTTTTAGTGTTGTTTGTCCACCAATATCTTAGCTCTTTGTTTCCCCAATATATTGACAATATAAGATGATTGACGAAAAGAAATTGACAAAATTTGAAACTCATAACTTTCCCTCAAACTTGTGCCTTTTGTCATGAATGGTAAATCGTAGGTGTTTTTAGTGTTGTTTGTCGCCCAAACTCTTTGTTCCCCCAATATTTTAACAAAATAAGATGAGTCACGGAAACATATTGACAAAATTTAAACTCATAACTTTCGCTCAAACTTGTGCCTTGTGTTGTAAATGGTAAATCATAGGTGTTTTTAGTGTTGTTTGTCCCCCAATATCTTAGTTCTTTGTTCCCACAATATGTTGACAATATAAGATGATGGACGAAAAGAATTTGACAAAATTTGAAACTCATAACTTTCCCTCAAACTTGTGTCTTTTGTCGTGAATGGTAAATCGTAGGTTTTTTTTGTTTTGTTTGTCTCCCAAACTCTTTGCTCTTTGTTCCCCCAATTATTTGACAATATAAGATGAGTCATGGAAACAAATTGACAAAATTTAAAAGACATAACATTCGCTCAAACTTGTGCCTTGTGTTGTAAATGATAAATCATAGGTGTTTTTAGTGTTGTTTGTCCACCAATATCTTAGCTCTTTGTTTCCCCAATATATTGACAATATAAGATGATTGACGAAAAGAAATTGACAAAATTTGAAACTCATAACTTTCCCTCAAACTTGTGCCTTTTGTCATGAATGGTAAATCGTAGCTGTTTTTAGTGTTGTTTGTCGCCCAAACTCTTTGTTCCCCCAATATTTTAACAAAATAAGATGAGTCACGGAAACAAATTGACAAAATTTAAACTCATAACTTTCGCTCAAACTTGTGCCTTGTGTTGTAAATGGTAAATCATAGGTGTTTTTAGTGTTGTTTGTCCCCCAATATCTTAGCTCTTTGTTCCCACAATATGTTGACAATATAAAATGATGGACGAAAAGAAATTGACAAAACTGGAAACTCATAACTTTCGCTCAAACTTGTGCCTTGTGTTATAAATGGTAAATCATAGGTGTTTTTAGTGTTGTTTGTCCCGCAATAACTTAGCTCTTGGTTCCCACAATATGTTGACAATATAAGATGATGGACGAAAAGAAATTGACAAAATTTGAAACTCATAACTTTCCCTCAAACTTGTGTCTTTTGTCGTGAATGGTAAATCGTAGTTGTTTTTAGTGTTGTTTGTCGCCGAAACACTTTGCTCTTTGTTACCCCAATATTTTGACAATATAAGATGAGTCACCGAAACAAATTGACAAAATTTGAAACTCATAACTTTCACTCAATGGTTTGCCTTGTGTCGTAAATGGTAAATCGTAGGTGTTTTTAGTGTTGTTTGTCCCCCAATATCTTAGCTCTTTGTTCCCACAATATGTTGACAATATAAGATGATGGACGAAAAGAATTTGACAAAATTTGAAACTCATAACTTTCCCTCAAACTTGTGCCTTGTGTTGTAAATGGTAAATCATAGGTATTTTTAGTGTTATTTGTCCCCCAATATAATAGCTCTTTGTTTGCCCAATATGTTGACAATATAAGATGATTGACGAAAATAAATTGACAAAAGTTGAAACTCATAACTTTCCCTCAAACTTGTGTCTTTTGTCGTGAATGGTAAATCATAGGTGTTTTTTGTATTGTTTGTCACCCAAACTCTTTGCTCTTTGTTTCCCCAATTATTTGACAATATAAGATGAGTCATGGAAACAAATTAACAAAATTTAAAAGCCATAACTTTCGCTCAAACTTGTGCCTTGTGTTGTATATGGTAAATCATAGGTGTTTTTAGTGTTGTTTGTCCCCCAATATCTTATCTCTTTGTTCCCACAATATGTTGACAATATAAGATGATGGACGAAAAGAAATTGACAAAATTTGAAACTCATAACTTTCCCTCAAACTTGTGTCTTTTGTCGTGAATGGTAAATCGTAGTTGTTTTTAGTGTTGTTTGTCCCCCAATATAATAGCTCTTTGTTTGCCCAATATGTTGACAATATAAGATGATTGACGAAAATAAATTGACAAAATTTGAAACTCATAACTTTCCCTCAAACTTGTGTCTTTTGTCGTGAATGGTAAATCATAGGTGTTTTTT